>JAAGAY010012979.1:5839-48382 GCA_011801015.1 Ardeotis arabs | reverse complement strand
CGTTAGGATGTGAGAGTTTGTGAGTGACCCCAACAGAGGCTACAGCACGTGGCACTGCCCTGGGAAGTAGTATCACTCCACCTTCTCACTCCTCTGAGTGCCGTTTTAAAAACTGCTTTGTCTCCAAAATAATGTAGGTGCTTCTGAAGATAATACATTCGCGCAAAAGGATGCTAGCTTGAATTCGTATGCATTTGTTTTGTAGTGGTATTTCAAGTGCTCGTTAAATGCACAGGGAAGAAGGCATTCAGAATGACAAAATTAATAAATAAAAGAAACTTCATAGCAATAGTCTCAAATTGTGGGACTTTTGCAGATATAAACCAAACATTTTTTCACTAAAATCAGAAAAATAATTGTAGTCATTAGCCTTTTAGTGAAAAACCTAATGCGACTCTCTTACTTGCTTAAGTAAGAACCCACTGGAATTATGTTAAGAAAGTCTGTTGTGATGGTCTTGCCATTTCATTTTCCAGACTGTTGTTGTCTTCCAGGTTCTCCATCTTCTCCTTTGATCTCAAAGTACATCAGCAGTCTGTAGTCTTGGCAAGTTGGCTACTTCAGAGCAGCTACCTGGTAGGACATCTCCCAAATACTGAAACTGAGAAGTCTAGCCTGATTCCTTCGCATGCTGTCCATTTAATTCATTAATGCATATATTCCTTATAATATCTGTTTGAAAATGCCCACTACATGAATGAAATATGTCATGTGCAATGCTGCTAAGAAGTCTCATGTATCTGTGACACTGCTGCTGCAATGACTGGAGGAAATAAATTTTTTTCCTGCCATATTTTCAGAATCCCCGTTGTCAAATACAGTCTTAAGAAGAATAGAAAGTGAAGGCTGGAGTGGAAGGGTAGACTTAATATTGATTAGAAAGCTAATTAATGAATTTGACACCTTTATTTGAAAGCAAAGAATATATTTTTGCTGTGGAAAATGCAGAGCACAACAGACAGGTCTGAAGTATCTTATTCTGTGGACAGCATTAACATGCTTTTTCATTTGTGATCTTTTGGGGACTTAACACCACTTAAGGTGGGTGACGTTTTTCTGTACATGAAGAGGACAAAGTAAAAGACATGGGCAGAAAGAACAGCCAAAATATGAAAGCTTGCAAAACTATCTGCCGTCCTGTAGCCTGCTATTCTGTGGTAAAGAGGCTGTGTAAGAGATGAGCCTGGCCTCTCTAATGCATCATAACAGAGCTAAAAAGAGATAGGTGTTCTGTTTATCTGCCATGGATCAGCAAGAAGGAGGTCAGCAGGAACATGAATTTTTATGAGAATGTTGGACATCAAAAACTGCTCTCTCTCTTGCCTAGATTATCACTCCAGCTCTTCTTTCTGTATTTATGTTTTTGACTTCTAGTGGGAACAATTAAGAAGAAACAATGATCCTCTGCTGTCCTAACATAAAATCTGCAATAAAATCTAGCCTCTGTAAGAAAAGCTTAGAATCCATCAGGGAGAAAATACATCCTCCTGATAGTTGTTTAGCAATGGTGGAGCACTGAGGACACTGAGGATATGAGGCATGAGATTATAGATCTAATAAAAATGTCTGTAAAATATAAAGTAATTGAGATGTTTTAGAATACATTCAGCAACCATGAACTGGCACAATAGGAGAAAAAACGATCAGTCTGCTTGAAAGAACAGAACCAGCAGCCTTGCAGTGTTCCCTTCAAGGACAATAGTGGGTTTTATTTTTTCTGTACTATACCTCGGATGAGTTTCCAGTTTTTAAAGCACAATAGTGCCTGAGCAGGTTCTGTCAAACATGAATAATTGAATTTAAATGGAAATGCAGACTCTTAAAATACAACTGAAGGCTTTGGAAAGCACTCAGAGAAAATATATGGGCTAGGTTTTGCTACTCCTGGCCTCATTTATATCCCTAAACCTGGCCGCCTGTCTCTACTGAGATCAGTGAAGTTCTGCTGGTGCAAAACTTCAGCAAAAACAGCTGTGAATCAGGTCCAGTATTTGCAGGGGTCATCTCCCGAGAGAAAGGGGCAGTGGGTATCTTTGCAGCCACTGATGTAGACAGCATGATTCCATGAATATTGATGGAATTACTTAAGACTTCCCTCAGTCAATGCTCTGAGAGCAGAATCTGCTCTTCCCTTTTGCTCATGACACGTTATCACTCTGTGTTTGTGTTTATTACATTAGACACTAATGAACCTCAACACTGTCTCCGATGGCATGGTGCAGATTACTGAAGCCTGCTGACTTCCCAAATTTTTTGTTCCTTGAAGAGCTCATCTATGGAATGAAGCCAGGTCTTGCCCTCTGCCAGTAGCCTTGTCTTAAGTTGGCAGCAGTCTCAATAAATAGGTTGAGAAATAAAAAGAGGAACAGACTAAGACAAGGGAGTAGAGGGGGGACACATGAGAAACTAGAAAAAGACCCTTGAGTAGAAAGGAAAGAATGAGTCAGTAAAGCTTTGGAGGAAAGCGAGAAAATGGCAAAGAAACCATTAAAACAGGCAGTAAAAGAGAGAGAAAGGAGAGTACTAAAGAAGCAAAAGAAGGGTGGCTGTGGAAAGAATAGGAGCATTTCTTACTCATCATCTCTTGAAAGGAATTTTTCTTTTTTGTCAAGTGATTGTTAATCATAAAGGCACTGCTTTTTAATTTTTGAGTTGTACTAAATCTCCTCCTGCAGAACATATTACAGCCTATGGGCTGGGGCCAGGGAACAAGGACGCCATAGGGTCTCATGCGCCTGGGGTGGAATACTAGCCGTAAACTTTTTGTTCTCCATGATTTAGCAGTATTTGACTTTTAGCTTAGCTGATTTTGAAATGTCAAGAATAGCATCAAGGCTTTGGCCTGTTTCTAGTGTTCACAAATCCCAGGCACTCAGAAATGGAAGAGTTTACTTTCTTCCCCAGAGCTTTGCACAGAAAGGATGTTTCCAAAACCAATGCAGACAGGATTAGAAAATCAGGCAACAGAACCTCCTTTGACCCAAGCAGCTGCTATTAAAACCGAAGACTATGTGCACAGTGTGCCATTAGTGCCATTGCCTGAGAAGTGTGTTTAAGAGGAGCTTTACACTCCGCGTTTAAGCCTTTGAAAAGAAAGCCTCATGCAGACAATTCCTCTTATATGGCTATGTCTGCAGTTCTTACTCTCCCACACTAGCAGAACAAAACCTATTTATTTAAAGTTCTGTCTGCTCCTACTGGCTAGTCCTTATTTCACTAGGGCTGGATGATATCCAGTAAGTGGTTCAAGACACTTGAGATGCAGAAAACATCCTGTCCTGTCCAGAAGAAAAGCCTGTGTGTTTGCCTGATTTGAAAAGCCATCGACTATTGATGACTCAGGATCACCAAGAACAGAAATCAATGCTACATGCCACTAGAAGGGTAATCATCCAGTCCAGCCTTGCAAAGATGTACAGCAGTTTATTTTCTAAGCTCAATGGTGCATGACATTTTGAAGATAAAAATTGCACTGCTTTCACTAACATCCTCTCTGCTTGCATTGATTCACTGGTTCTGACCCAATTTAAATTGCTGCTGCTGCCTTCAAGTGATTTATGTTTGAAACAATGCCATATTTCATCTGAAAACATATAATCACAACTTACAAGCTATATGAAGCATTCATCTTCACCCCAAGCACTTTGTGGAAATATTGGCTCCAAAGCGCATGCAGGAATTGAAACATATGGGTGAGAATTATCAGAATAGTATAGTTTCAAAGGATGGTATCGTTAACCATATTAAATTATTTGGAAATGTTCTGTTTAGACTGTTAGGTAGTCTCATAAACATATAGAGAAGCATATATCTAAAGAAAAGAAAATTGAAAAGCAGCTTATAAACAGGAAAATGAGACAAAAAGGGGGACACATGATCTCTGTGAGCTCGCAGGGGGTGAGGCAGACGGTGGGACTGGAAAGAAGCCTCTGGGTCATTGAATTCAACTCCCTATGATCACATTGTGATGGCACAGACATTAGGCTCAGATGGATCCTCAAAGTATCTGCTTCCCCCACCTAAATCTCATACCATAAAGCAGTCTCCGAGACCATGTAACAATTGCAAAACTATTCATACAAAAGGCAAAAAGTCTCTAAAATTACACCACGGCATCACTTTAAAGAGAACAAAAGAGATGCACAGCACTGCCATCCTTCCCTGGGGAATTTCTAGCAGATGGACCCTGCACCATCCCCTGCAGGAAAGCAAAAGCTGTTCAGCCTCTGCCAACTGACACGAATGAAAAACTTAATCCTCAAATAAACACCAAATCTGGCAATTAGTTTAGCCCTGGGAACATGAGCAAGATATGGCAGCCAGCAACCAAAGAAGTCCATCAGATTGTGGTCCTGACCTAGCTCTAATTGTGGCCCATCTACTACATGTCAGAGAAAGCAGATCCACAGACCTTTCTCTCTGCCCATTCCTGGCTGTGCAATTGCCAAATATCCCCTATAATAAGGGATATCAGAAATCAGGAGCAAAAGTGTCGTGACGTGTACAAGATATTGCTTTCCCTCATTTGTCCCCTGCTTTCCTGCTCAAGGCCAGACCCCAGAGCTGCAGCACTCCCAGAAGCCTGGCAGGAGAATGGGAGATTTGGGCACTGGTCCCAAAATCCTGCCCTGGTCTCATGATCAATGCAGTGACTACTGCACCATGCTTATGCCTGACCCAGGGCCTGTATCCTTTCTCCCTCGCCTTATTGGTCATTTTGGGGCAGGGAAACTTCCTACCAGAGCTCTCTTCAACCTATACTTTAACAGTAAAGTATGCCAACCCTACCCAGGAGTTTTCTAATGTCAGGGGTCAAAATCTACCATGCGTACCAACTCCAGTCAGCTGAGTCAGAGTTCCTCTCCAGTTCCCCACATATGAAAATATGAAAGTTTAAGACTCAAACAGTCCAGCTTGATTCTAGGGTACTTTCTGCTTCCCTAACTGGTGGTGTTCAAACAAGGCCAAGAGACATGAGATCATCATATCAAGTATAGATAAAGAGAAATAGGATCAGTGCACAAACAATCCATTTTCCACCCACACCTGCAGTGAAATGCCAGCCCTCTTCAATGGAGCCAGTATTTTCATTTGTATGGAATAGCTCAAGTAAGTCTATCTTAGACTAAGTTACAGCCACAAACAAAAGTGAAGTATCACTCCAGTAACGGAACCATAGACAAGGATAATGCTGTAGAAGAGGCTGGTTTTATTATAAGGACTTGAAAAGTTCATTTTTTATCTCAAAAATGTCAAAGAATGTCAAGATATATTGTAATTTCATTTAACCTTCTCTCTTCAGTTTTGAACAATTTCACCATCCTATCTTCAAGTAACTTTCCTGTCATTAAATAAATGTGCTTGGTCTCTTTAGATTATTTGCTTCAGCAAATTCACCAAGCAAATTTACAAAGTAGTCTTAACATAGAAATAGGTGAGTCAGAGCTACGTTATTGCACTGGGGAGCAGTATATATAGCACCAGCAGATATTTAATACCAGTTCTGAATGTAATAAATCCCATAGCCCCAGTTGGAGGTAGCCCAGTTCCACCAGTCTGGAGTTTTAAAGAAATGTGTATGTTTGCTTAGGGGGGAAGGGATGAACAAAGAAGCTGATGCCACACTTCCTCAAGGACTTTCGTGACTGACTCCCCTCAGATGACGACTTCTTCACCTTAGAGGAACCACAGAGAGAAATCTACATTGAAAAGCCTGCTGGATGTACTGCCTTCTCACTGAATGAAAAATAAAATCTTAGCAATACAACGGGAAAAGAATGGGACTGAATATGAAAGGAGTAAGTTGTAGCCTTAGAGTGAAGCTCTCCATCATAATACACTCTGGAGGACTAGAATAAGTGCTTTCTAATTAGCTTGCATTTCACTTGGCATATTTATAGCTGTCACTGCAGGAGCAGACCAATATACAAGGCTTTTTATTAAAGTGTCTCCAGAGAGAAGCATCCAAACCTGCCAGCAACCATGTTTCAGAGGTTTCACCTCTCTAACCTTTATGGTTCAGTTAAAGTTCTTCCTCTACACGTGCCGAATACATCATTCTGCTGAGTGAACTGTAAGCTTGACTTAGGCCAAGACCTGCTCTATTTAACATGCAATTGCATTACTTTTTCTTTGTGGTTACCTTTCATCTGATTTGCTCGTAAAAGCTGCCTAATTATATAACAACATGGTAACAGAAATGCTAAACCAAGCTACTGAGTTACAGAAATTAGACACAGCAAGCAGATACCATGTTCATGACCAGAAGACCATTTTACCTCAAGGACTGAGTGATCCATGCAGCAGTTAACCTGAGCGGGCATGCTCCACTACAGTGTGGTCTTCTGCCCCGTGCTGTGCGGCACAAATCCCTTGGCCGCGGGGTAAATTTAGGTGGTTGATTGTGATGGAGGAGGCTGCGGGCAGCTCCTGCTCAGTATCCGCGATTACACCACCTGCATGTCCTTGCCTTTGTCTAAAACTGCAGCAACAAGTTCTCATGTGAACATCCTTTCTGTCTGGCAATAGAAATGATGAATAGAGTTATTTTCTAAGAAAATCCTGTAGGAGCTCCAATGAACAAAAAAAGAGTGGTGTAACTCCTCCATGGATGGGATCTGGAGGCCTGTCTGAAGCTGCACTATTCAGCGTTACCAGCATCTGAAAGGACATAGGATTATCTACACTACCCTCTCTTTCTCTATAACATAGACACTAATAAGCAGCATTTTAGAGTACTTGTCAGAGTCCAAATGCCTTTCTTACTGGGATGATAATAAACCAGCACCTCCTGGTGCAAAGCAGCAGCTAAGAAAGCAGTATCCAAATCTCTACTCCTATTTATTTACAGGACTGGTGTCATTCCTTTAGTTTTCCTTTCAAAGAGTGCTTAATCAGACTGGAAAAGCTATATCTTCTTTGAAGTGCTTTTTCCTCTTCAGTTGGGAGAACCACCCAGTTTGACTTCCATACTCCTAATTTTGGTGGCTTTTGTTTGCCTTGTTCCCTCCAATACAAGTGGTGAGCCTGCTAATATAACTCCATCAATCTCTTTTTTTTTTCTTAAGGTTTAATGTAACTTGATTCTAACAAAGAATTTTCAGGTTGCAAAGCTCTATGTCACCGCTCTCTTGGCCACCCAGCCCCATGCTTTCCTGTCAGACCCTTGGTTCTATGTGGATATTCATCTCGGTCACCCAAAAGCTTTTTCAGCATTGACTAGCTACTAAGCAAATGAGACAGCTGCATGTTTTACCCTCAGAGTGAACATTTTTCAGCCTGTTTCTTTTCCTGTTCTCCACTGAACTGGAATACACAGATGTTAGATATTTGTAGCTGGCACTAATTAACAAGAACCACACATCAGAGTTGCTAAATATAACCTTGTTTTCAATATCCTGAGGAGGGATTCAGTGATTTTGTTCTATGTAGGTGCTATGCCTTCCTTCCAGATTGTTCCTTTATTTTCTCCTTTGGTAGAGCATCATCTTTTTTATCATTTGCTTTCAGCCAGAGATTCCCTGAGGAAATCCCTCAGATATTTCTTCAGATGTCTCCCTTGTGTCTGTAAAGCACAACAGAGCGTGATGTACGGGTGCGGACTTGGAATCAGCTGAACGGAGCACAACTCCCTGACAGTGCTCACTCGGCTAATGAGCTCTACAGAGAAACCAGAAACATTAAATCCCAGGCAAATGGCACAGTGATGCTGCTACCTTGCTTACACCATCTAAACTGTGCACTGTGCATTTTTTTCCCCTAGGCTCCTACCCTTTTTCTGCTTACACATCCAGTTTGAGCAATCACGTATGAAAACATGTTTTGAATTTTGTCTCTACGCTCATTATTCCCAAACCTGTCTCTCTACACTGGACATCTCTTTCTCCTGTCCTGGTTTCAGCTGGGAAGGAGCTAATTTTCTTCTCAGTAGCTGCTGTATTTTGGATTTAGTATGGGATTTGGTATGTGAAGAATGTTGATAATACACTGATGCTATTAGTTGTTGCTAAAGAGACCAAAGACTTTTTCCAGCTTCCCAGGTTTCACTAATGTGCAGGTGCAGGAAGCTTGGGAGGGGTGTAACAGTTGACCCAAACTGGCCAAAGGAAGTATTCCATGCCATAAATGGCACACTCAGTATATAAGTGGGCAGCTCTCTTGCTCT
The DNA here is from genome assembly GCA_011801015.1 of Ardeotis arabs. Taxonomy (NCBI): domain Eukaryota; kingdom Metazoa; phylum Chordata; class Aves; order Otidiformes; family Otididae; genus Ardeotis; species Ardeotis arabs. The sequence continues at coordinate 40,218 of JAAGAY010012979.1, read as the reverse complement.
TTCTCTCACTGGTCGGGATCATTCTGAGATCGCTTTTGGTTTCATTCCCTGATTGCTGCTCAGGATAGGCCATATCGGTCATCGGGCCTCGGGTGGTGAGAAACTATGCATCATTCATTTTGTATATTCTATTATCCCTATATTTTACTATTATTATAATCTTTCTTTGCTATTCCAGTAAACTCTCTTCATCTCAACCCATGGGTTTTCCTTTCTTCCTGATTCTCTCCCTCATCCCGCTGGGGACTGAGAGGGTGAGCAAGTGGCTGCATAGTATTCAATTGCCAATTGGTGTTAAACCTCAATACCCCAAACCGAAATTCTGCTATTTTCTTCTTTTGGGTTGTGGGTTTTTTTCTCTGTATCTGTTAATGGACTGTCCACAGTCCTCTCCTGCACATCCTCAGGATGAACATCCAGAGTGATCTGACAAGAAAATGAAGAGAGGTCATTAACTTTGTTTCCCTTTGTTCAAGCAAAGGGGAAATGAAAATGCTTACAAAGTATTACTGAACAATAAACTCAAAAGATAGTTCTGTTTGGTGGTGATTCAATAAAAAAGAAATGAGAATAGATGTATGATATTTAGGTAAGAAAATAATAATCCTTGATCTCTGGAAGAAAATTAATGTAATCAAAATAAGCATGCTCAGAATCCATATGTAATTAATATATTATTAATACAGGGTAAATATTTTTCATTTAAACAAGAAGCTCCAGCATTTCATTGCAAGAATTGGGCAAAATCCAAATTGCTTATTAACAAGCTGTAGTAACTGTGTACAAACAAGAGATGAAAAATTTTAGCTTGTCATTCATGATATGTTCTGAAAACATACAATGAATCATTCTCAAGTAGGCTGTATGCTGACTAAAGCCAAAAGGGGAATCTAGCCTGAATTTCCATAAAATAATAGGAAAAAATGCATAGAACTTTTATCTTTGACATTAGTTTAGTGCTTAATACTCGGTCTGGAGGTCTCAGAGATTAAGGGTTACTCCTTGTTGACTTTCCAACAAGCAATAATTAAGGGAGCCTAAAGATCATTTGGGGGAGGGTGGGGGAGAAAGGATGGGAAATGGGTTTCAGGGAAGATAATTTGTTTTGTAAATTGAAAGGTTGAGCAAAATTTGGATCTCGGTATCTAAAATTAAACGTGTCTGTTTGTATACAGTTTGAGAAATAACCTAGCAATTAAAGTTAAATCCTATTAATAGTTCTGGCAAAACTGGATGAGTGAAACTGATCTGTGAGACACACAAGCAGAGAGAGAAGAACCTGGATGAATGTAGGGCAGCCCCAGGGTCAAGCTGCCTGGTGGTGAGGTCCCCATACGCAGGGGAATTGCTGGGTAAGGGAATTACATTGCTGCTGCCTTCCTTTGGCCGTACAAAAACATGACCAAAGAAAGGAAGTGCTCTCTGTATTGATGGGGCTACACCATTTTATACTATCTAAATCTTAGCATGACTGTGTATCTGCATGTAACAGCCAGTAATTTCCCTTTAGTTTTGCTGTCAAAAACCAGGCCACAGCTATTGGGTGTCCCTTAGAGTGATACTGAAGGACCTTTAGTAATAACTTTACCAAATAATTTATTTTTTTCTTTTTTAAAATGAAAGTAGAGGTAGAACACAGGGATTTGGTCATGCTGTTGCATGTATAAGCCTAGTATGATTGTGTACATACATACGTACACGTAGTATATAAGTTTGTACATGCATACATAACACACACACAAAAACAAACACATACACTTCTCTGTATTTTGATACTGCTTTGGCTACTGAAGTAAGGATGAGCGAGAGACACTCGGGTGTATTAAAGGTACCATCTAAATAAATTCTAGCCTTCCAGTCCTCGCCTTTGCTAATTATGATCTTCTAAATTGCACATTTGAGGTGAATTCCCCTAAAAGTACTTACTGGAGGTTGGGGGAAAAAAAAAAGAGAAATGTTCCATTACAGCTATTATCTCAAGTCTTGGAGTAAAACTTTTTTTCGTAAAACATTTCATTATAACTCAGAAGCAATCATCTACCCAGGTTATGGCAATTATGTTGGTTGTCATTAACCATGCAATATGGAATTGCTTTTATTAATGAAGTGCAATCCTGTAAACAATGCAGACATAGCTCATGAATACTGTATACTTAATTGGGGTCTTGGTTTGAGATATTCCCCAGCTGACAGTGAAAGATGGACAACATTATCCTGGATGTAACCCCACTGAAGTAATGCACCACAAGTATCTTACTCTTTCATGTATTTAAGGGAATTGGAAGTAGTTTACTGAAACTGATATAAAGGATATGCAAGTAAAAAAAAATGACATGCTTTCAAAGCTGTGTCGTTGATTCTCATAATAGTCTTGGACTCCAAATAATTTTCACTGTATGCTCTAAAGCATTTCCAGTCTGACTACTGTTGTTAAGATGCCAAGAATTTCTTCAGAAACTCATTTGCTGTTTTGCTTGTTGTGTTGGATAGACTAGGACATAAACACTTGCATGTCCTGGTAAAGAGAAAATTGGAAAAGCTAGCACTACCCTACAGAGGATCTGCAACATGGGGTTTAAATTAAACAATATATAAGAATGCTGTTTCTCAGACACCTCAGTGAGGCTAGACGAAATAGGTTGTTGAGAGTTACAGTTAAAAGAAACCCACTGTATTTCCAACAAATAAGGCAATAAAAGCATCTTTTATTAGCTATCTACAAATAATCTAAATCTCTATATATGTTCAAGATGACCCAGTAGAGAGGGACTTTCTGCCAAGATCATAAAATCATAGAATAATTCAAGTTAGAAGGGACTTCTGGAGGTCACCCAGTCCAATTTCCTGCTCAAAGAAGTTGCTTGAGACTTGACTAAAGCAAGTTGCTCAGAGTCCCATCAAGTTTTGAACATCTCCAAGGAGAGTCCATAACCTCTGAGGACAGCCCATTCCACTCCCTGACTACCCTCACCCCCAGCCTCAGCATCAAGCTTTTCAAAGCCTCTGGGTGACTGGAGCCTTTCTAAGCTACTGTGCTAGTGTGAAGAACTTTTAATGTTATCTTACACCCAGTGGTCTCTACAAAACCAGAGAAGCCCCCAGTGATGCAGTGAGTGGAGCTGGCTTGATCCTCCATGAGCTGTCTCAGCAATGCTCCTACTGCCGGTGTAGGACTTTGAGGCTCTAGGTAGTTGCTCTGATTTAGGTTAATGGCAGAGACTCTTCCTGCACAAGGCAGATGCAGATACAATGCAAAACCACCATTGTTCCCACACTGGCATTTTTGCTAACAAAACTAAGAATCTAAAAATGAAGCTAGATATTTTTAATGGAGCTTTTTAAAATAAGAAAGCTTTAAGAAAAACGTCACTTTGCAACCTTCTTTGTAGCACAAAAAAGTATCTGTATAAGCTTTGGAAATATCTTAATATTTACATTTATGCAGTGCCTCAATATTAAAATATAAACACAAGGTTTATAAATATATAAATATAATATACATAATATAAATATATAAATACATTGCTTAATATTTATATGGTGCTTTTCATTCTCAAGACTTTCAGCTCGATTCTTTTGCCTTCGTTACAGGAAAACCTTAATAAAACTACCCAAACTCCTAACCAATCATTTCTGCAAAGGATGTGATTGCATGGGCACTCATTTCCATGTAGGCATCATGAAAATCTCAACAGTTATCACAGCCCTTCACATCTGAGTAATCCTTTCTGTTCCGGTGCACGTTTCACCAGGAGGGTAGCAGACACTGAGCACGCAGGGGCAGAGGATTCGTATCAGGGCTTCCAGAGACTTCACTCCTCTGTGCCTACAGCAAACCTGTTGACTCCAAAATTGCTTTTCAACAGCCGATAAGAGTCGATATTTGCATGAATCCACATGGAAGCTCTTCTCCTCTTGGGCCATGGTGCCGACAAGATAATTCACTGATTCTGGAAAGTAAATCAGCTCCTGGTACAAGGACTTGAATATGGTTCTTTCTGCTCTCTTCTGGTTATCCCATGTGGCTGAATGATGTGGTCTCACCAGCTGATACTAGTCTCCCAATACCAAATCCTCCTCTGGACAAGAGAGCCTAGGTTATGGCTTAAATCTGGAGAATGGAAGTGGTGCAAACATCTCATGCTTTCCCTGTAGATGAAGCAGCTCCATCCATCCCTCAGGATGGTTTGTACACAACGCAGATCTGTCTGGCTTGCCCTCAGGGGATGACAGTGGCCTGCGGCAAACCTCAAAATCTTCACTATTGAGCAACAGCACAAACTGTAGTGGCAGCTGAGTGTTGAGCAGTCACTGACCTGGGTGTTCGGCTTGTTCCCTATACAGCGTGTGCTGGTCCAATCGCACGATGTGCAAGAGTCAGGCAAGACACAGGCGCAGCACCTGCTGAAGAGGCCAAGGGCAAGAAAGAGCAAAGGGCTATGGCAAACTATTGCACCACAGTAGTGGTAGGGCATTGCACCTACCAGGAACAGAGAGCCTGTCCCATCCAGATCACAAATCCCAGCCATGCAGTGTACAGGCACAAGCCAGTCCACATCAGCCAGCTCAGGAATGAAGATTTGCTCTCTGGTGTGCGTATCAAAGCCAATCTAGACAAGAATCATAGAATCGTAGAATAGTTTGGGTTGGAAGGGACCTTTAAAGGCCACCTAGTCCAACCCCACTGCAAGGAGCAGGGACATCTCCAACCAGATCAGGTTGCTCAGAGCCCCATCCAAACTGGCCTTGAATGTTTCCAGGGATGGGGCATCCACCACCTCTCTGGGCAACTTGTTCCAGTGTTCCACCATCCTCATTGTAAAAAATGTCTTCCTTATATATAGTCTGTATCTACCTCCTCCTGTTTTAAAATGATTACCCCTCATCAAGTAGCCTCTGTTCTTTCCTTCCTTCTGCCACCCTGCACTGTTTTATTATTATATCCCTCTGCCCCACTAGACTTTTCCAAACAGCTGCTTTTCTGCTGTGCTAAACCAGCACCGGTAAGAGCCCTGTGCCAGGCGCTCCGCAAGAGCTGCTCCCCTGCCTGCTGAGTCAGCACACGCGGCTGGAGGGAACACGGCAAAGAAGCTAATGAGACTGGGGAGCAGGGGGAGGACAAAATACCCAGTGGCTTAAAATATATCCAATTAATATCTTAAGAAAGGAAAACAGTGTTTATGTATTGGAGGAGGCTATTCTACCAGCTTTCCCTTGTATTTCACTTGCAGAAATACCTTTGATGGCATGTCTGTGTTCCAAGCAGCCAGACTGGGCTTGCAGAGCCATTCTCCTGATGTGCACAGCACTGTCAGACTCCTGCTGGCATCAGTCTCTTAAGCATCTCTTTCCTAATTCCCTACCACCCTTGCCTTTTCCTTCCTTTATTGCCACACACAGAGCTCAGCAGCTGGCTGGAGAGGGCTCTCCCAGCCTGCAGGTAATCTCAGCCACAGTGAGCATTTCTTTGCTTTTTTCCACCCAAGAAATTTCTCCAGTCAATATTATACCAACTCTGGAAGGAGCTATTGCTGCATGTTATTGGCAAAACTAAGCTTGACATCCCACCTGCCCTGCCATTCCCATAGGGTGAGATTTAAACAAGTTCACCAAGCCACTTTATAGCTTGTCATTTGTTTCATTTCTTGGGGGACAGCAGTGAAAATCCCCCATCCCTTGCTCTTATTCCCCACATTTCTTCCTGGGACTAAGTTTGTTTAAGAAACCAGTTACTCCAAGCTTATCTGGTTCCCTACCACCCTAGATACTGTTCTCACAGAGATTTCCAGAAGGAGATAAACACTGATTCAGAAGAGTTAAGCCAAGGCCGCAGTTTTAAGCCCAGCATAGAGGTTTTTTGAGTGTGCAAGTTGCAATACTGAGAGAAAGGAAGCATCACCTTCTGCATTAGAATTTGCTATCTCCTGGTGACCACCTGTGAGGTGTGTGCAGGGCTTCCTACCTCATCTGCAATCTCTATCTCACCCCTTCATAGAAAAGAAGGGAAGAGGGGTTACAACCACAAAACAAGGTCACCTCACCTGAATCCATCCTGGCACAAACCTGCTCTGAGAGAACTTCTTACGCTCTTCCCCTGCTTCCACACTTGGCTTCAGGCACATCCCTCTCCCCGCTGCGTACCCCAGGTAGCCCCTTTTCTCCCTAGGGGGCTTTTTTCCCTGGGATTTCTCACCACAACTGTTCCCTTCAAGACCTTCTGTTTCCTGCTGTGGAGGATCACATGGCCTCTGGTAGGGAGCAGATTACATTGGCCTCTTCTCACAAGCACCATGAACCCTTTTCTTCCCACTGTTCCTGCAGGAAAATGTTCCTGCATTTTCCTCTGCTCTTTGGCACAAGTGAACATTGGGTCCTTTTCTGTAAGCAATGTTTTCCAGAAAATTAGAGCAACCTTTCTTGCACAGATCTAGCAGCCAGAGGGCTGGAGGGGGCAGCGGCAATGTGACATGGAAACATCCCCCAGTGAAAAGAAGTGCCTACAGGCACTGTACTTACAGCTGCCTTTTAGTGGAGTGAGTGATCAGAATGTGTTTAACAGCAGTATTTGTGGTAGACAGGAGGTTTTTGAGCAGTTACTGTTGTAGCAGAACAATTTGCCTGTGATACTGTGTGAATGAGTACAAAGTCTAAATGCAGTTCTTCACCAGCTAAAAGAGTGGATCACGACTAAAAGCCATCACTATTAAGAACGCCGTCTCACAGACTGTCTTTAGAAATATTCCAGCAAGAGTGTCAGTAGTCACCTCATGCAGTGTGACTTCTCTGCTAGGTTAGCCCCCTAATATTTCATTAATGACTTTTCCCTCTGCAGTCTCTTTGTCTTCTCTTCCTATTTGTTTAATATTAATTCAATTTCTCCACTCTTACTTAACTTTATCACAGCTTTGCTTCTTTCAGAAGAAGGGGTCACCATGACAGGCTGAGAGAGTTGCAGCTGTTCAGCCTGGAGAAGAGAAGGCTCCGGAGAGATCTGATAGCGGTCTTCCAGTACCTAAAGGGGGCCTACAGGAAAGATGGGGAGAAACTCTTCAGTAGGGCCTGTTGTAATAGGACGAGGGGTAATGGTTTTAAAATACAGGGAGGTAGACTCAGATTAGGCATTAGGAAATTTTTTTTTGCAATGAGGGTGGTAGAACACTGGCACAGGTTGCCCAGAGAGGTGGTGGATGCCCCATCCCTGGAAACATTCATGCCAGGTTGGACGGGGCTCTGAGCAACCTGATCTGGTTGGAGATGTCCCTGCTCCTTGCAGGGGGGTTGGACTAGATGGCCTTTACGGGTCCCTTCCAACCCAAACTATTCTGTGATTCTATGAGTTTCTTAACAAATATGATCATCTGGCATTTTGTTTAAGATTAATAAAATTACTACTGTGAACTGTTCTCCGTGGGATTTCTATGGTGCTAAGGATGTCCTGTCTGCCAAATGCTGTACTTGTAACACAGGCCAAGATGCATCACAAATAAGCCAAAATGGTCTGTTTATTCAGAATTAATCAATAATGAAATGTTTGACAGTACAAAGTTAAAGTTGCCTAAATAGTACTTTTTACCCTTCCAGAAAGATAAAACAAAACTCAAACTTTCAGAAAATCAAGAAAGTAGAAATTAAATGTGAAACCCTAAATCTGGTGACTCATCCAGACTCCTGCTTCAACATAAAAGGAACATATGGAATACTAGAAAAATACAGAGGCCCCAATTCTTTAAATAGTTAAACTGATAGATTGTACTAGCTCCCTTCAAACACCAGCATCGTGCTGTCATAAAACCAGTGTCACATTAGTTGGTTTGATAAATGTCCTTCGTTTCAAGTAAATTTGCAATTCAACTGTCTTCTATATCATCTTCACTAGGTAAATTCCATTAAGTTTTGCACTTTGTTGAGCACAAACTTGATTTTACCTGTTGAATTGCAAATTGGCCCAGCTGAGCCCCAGCTTGCAATGACCAGCAAACTGGACTTGTAGCTTCCCTCACAGCCATAGGCTGCTGTAGGAGAGCCTGCCAAGCTCACATTATCTCTCTGTGTAATTACAGCTTTCTAGTTCAGTGGGGTGTGATTAGCTCAAGCTGTAACTCATTTAGCGCACTATAATTACAGTGCACTCAGCTTCACAGTTGGTTTTGACCTAGAAAGGGTGCGTTCCTGGAGTTTATTTTTAACACTGTTGGCAATGCTTACAGGTATTGCCAAGCTTCACAACAAAAACATCTGAAATTCGACAGGCAGTTGACAGTCTCATTAGTGGCTGCCAGTGTCAAACGTGTCTGGATATTCCTGAGGATTCTGCATGTTGCTCTCGTTTGTGCGCCTTTACCTGTCATTTCAAGGCTGTCTCTTCTTTTAGCAGCAGACGCCCAGCAAAACGAATCTCAGAGAAGTGGTCTAACGGACAAATATGACTGGAAAGGGTTCTGCTTTAAAAAAAAAAAGAAAAAATGACTTTATTTATTAACTATGATAATGTTCATTTGTTAATTTCTGATTAGAATTATCAGAAAGATAAACATGCAGTAAGTGCTGGAGTTATAAAAGGCAGTAAAAAATACAAGCTGTGCACAGGGAAAAGTCTCATTTTATGATGGGGAATTATACCTTAGTGCAATTAGGGCAGCAGATGCTTAATGACTGGCCTAAAAAAAAAAATACAGTTTCCACTAAAAATCTTTTATGACAATTTACCATTATAGATGTGTATAAAAGAAAGAGCAACAGTAAAGCCACCCTGAAAGAATTGTTCTCCATTTTTTGCATGTTTTTTAAAAAACAGTTTATTTGAATTAATGTTACTAGGTATTATTGCATCAATTTTACCACCCCTGTGTGAGAAAAGCTGCCAATTCATGTACATTATGGTGGTGGCTTGGTGATGCAAAACCTGGCCTGTCAGTCACATAGAAAAATCTCTCCTTTTTTTTTCCTGTGTTAAAAAGCCTTCCTGAAAATTTCTCCCCTCTCTGTTGCTTTCACCAGATGTTTCTGGACATATGAATGCTGATAAACTACTTCTGCAGGACCAGAACTGCTTTTCACCTACTAGGAAGGAAGAATTGGTTACATGGTCTACAGAGGAACGCTAAAACTAAATTGGATATTTCTGTGATTAGTAGGGAAGGAGTATTCTCCATTCAAAATAGTCTGGAGGACTGGCTTTTAAATTGCACATAATTAAGCACAACGGTCTGTAGTATTGTGAAAGCTCAGTATAACCTTCTTTTGGTATTTTATACCCTCAAGTGGCAGAGAGGGATGCAGAAAAGCAGTGCTGATATGGATGTAACTGAGAACAGCCTGTAGCATAATGTCTAATATGGATGTAACTGAGAACAGCCTGTAGCATAATGTCTAATAGACAGGCTATACTATTGTTGCAGAAAACAAACTTTTCAACTTTGATGACATCAATGTCCTTGCTCTGCAAGAAATGATACAATAATCAGCTTTATTAAGGGTCACCTTGATATGACAGGATGTTCGTACCAGGGAGGAGTCACGGCAGAGCTCAGAAGTACGCCTGCTTGTGAGGAGCAGTGGCTGCCATGGCCATAACAGGCAGATTTCTCTCAACAGCCAAGTTAATGTCACTCTTTTATGTGCAAGGCTGAGCTCTCTGAATTGCTCTGAAGTTCCACCTTGCTGATGTGGTCTTTTGGTCCAAGGCCTCCATGGCACCCCCAGCAAAAGCATGAAGAAACCTCCTCCCCACTGGATGACGAAAGCATCCCAGCACATCAGCAGAGCACTGCTTGTGGCAGGTGATATCTGTGTGAACTGTGGATTACAAAGCCAAGCCACTGCCCTTTCTCGCACAGAGAAATTGAAAGAAAACTATCAGTCAGGCTTGCTGAGGGAATCTGAAAGAGATTAAACCCAAGGACCTTCAATAACTCCTTTTCTTTAGGCTCTGCATGCCTGTGCATGCTGTACAGCCTCTGTGGCTAACGAACATAAACGATGCTGGTTAAAAGTGACAGGAAACTAATGTAATCTTTCTGAAGTGACATTATTATAGATGGCAGCTGTGGGAAAGGGATTCATTTGCCATCCAAGATAAATACAGTGGCCACTCTTTACACATAATGATGCTGTTCTTACATGTCCCAAAGGGCTGCATAATTCTGACAAAAGCTTCTGCTGCTCTAGCCCAGGGTGTTTGGGATTTGAGAAAGTTTTCCCAAGGTCTCTTGTGGTTTAATGTGCATGTTATTAAAAGCCCAAGTCTGCCACTGTTTGCCATGCTGAGAAATGTTGTGGGCAGTCAGAACAAAGGAAAATTAAGTAATGAAACCCTTATAATTTGACAGACTTGACTCAAAGTAAAAGCATATTAGCCCCTTCTTTTTGTCCTCTCTCTGCACACCGGGTGTCTTTTATTTTTCCCCCGTCACTTTTGTAAGCCATTATTTCACAAATTCAGTTTCTACAACCAGGACAGAAAACTCTGATTATAGCAGAAGTTACTTCTTCATGAGAGACTGCCCAGCTGATTTTATTAGTAGGTGTCTTGCTAAAATAAATAAATAATTGCAGAGGGTAGAGCATGTGTCATGAGCTAGTTATTAAAACAACAATGTGCATTAATATAGACAGATTCACCCACTAGATGACATTTCGATGATAGTGGCATTTCAACGACTTTATTAAAACTTTATTATTATTATTTTTATTTTGTAGTGGTATTTCAACTGTTCCAGTTAACCAAGTTTTAAAAAAAACCCAAAACATACCAGTCTTTTGTATTAGAATTCCAAAGACGTATTCTCAAATGAAAACTTATTTAAATATGAGTGGTATCTTTGTACAAGTTCGTGCACTAAAGGCACAGAAGTTTTGCTAGGGAGAGGTCAGCTTCACAAATGTTTAGGACATTTCTAGAGAAGAGGTTTCTGCAATTCAGCTGCTGAGGTAGCAGAGTAGGACGTATACAACTTGACTGAAGTCTCTATTTTGGACAAATTACCCAGAGTAAATAGCCCTTCTTCTCTAGCAGTGTTCACATACCTGTCTACCGGGACATTAACAGCAAAGAAGGTAGGAAAAACAGAATACTTCAATCTGCTCATTCAAGCTGGACCAGCATGTGGCAAAGATGAAGATTCCCAGGGCAGGGAAACCAGAGAACAAGAGACAACATGAACCTGCAGCCCAGTGAAAAGAGGAATTGATTTTATTTGGAACGAGGATAGGACCCCATTTCCCACCCTGCATTTCTCTCCTCACTAGGCTATGGCCAAGCTCTTCCTTGCTGCCAAAATGTTGAATTTCCTTTTATGCTGTGCCTCTCTAAAAGTTGGAGCGGGGAAGGAGGGTACCAAAAAGTCAGGCTAGGTGCCTAAGAGAAAAGGGAATCCATCCTGGCGTTAGGAGAGAGCTGGGATTCAGGAACACCCTCTGCAATATGCTTTCTTGGTGGCTGTGTTTCCCTCAGCCCATCTTATCAGCACACAGGCTTGTTTTCATCCCATTTCTGACTCACCACACAGAGAGAGGAGGTTCCTAACTTCTGAGTATGGATTTGAGGATCTGACTCCAGCAATAAAAGTTTTGTGGGTCCAAATCAGTAAGAAGAAGTATATCAACGATGATATGCTGCTTAGTTACTGGGGTGTCAGAAGCAGTTTTCATGCCTTTTGGCCATCTGCCATATGTAACACTGCATCAACACCCTCCTAATGCACAACAATTACTGACAGCAACTCTTGCCCATGTGAGAACAGAAAATCATCTCAGACCATCCCAGTCTGTTCTATTTCCCACATTTCTTTTTCTTTGTGTGAATATAGATATATTGCACTTATGAGGGAGGCAGGTGCCTAGCATACTTACTCTCATGCTCATTCCCTTTTCTCTGTCACTTTTCTGGAATACATTCCCTGCTTAAAGTGACTGAAGTAATGAGCAGTCTTATTCAACATCTCGGCTGTTCTCTGCCTTGTGTTTTGCTTCTTAATGAGCTGAAAGGGTCAAATTATTAGCATGAACTTGCTCCAGTAGCTGCTCTGACTATCCATACTTTCAAGCACTGCTACTTCACTGGTGCCAATGACAAACATTCTTCTAATTTGCTTTTTCCTTGTCAGAGTCTGTGTCCCACTGCCTGACAGCTTCTTACACAGTTTCTGTGAATATTTCCCTCTCCAGCAGTTCTGACCCAACTGTGCCCTCCTCTTTAGGAGGATTCAGACATCTTCATTACATCACCCTGATCATTCTATGGCTTCCTTCAGTGTGTAACGTAGTCAGTCTCTTTCCCTGTCACAGAGAGGAGAGAATGCTCTGCTTTGGGGAATTGCAGGTTCCTATGGCATGGTTCAGACACATGCTTGCTGGCTGCAGGGCTCATCACAGTGAGAGAATGGGAGATGATAACCCTGCTGCCCGCCACCACCACTAAGTTAAGAATCACAAATGTAAGGCAACAAAAAGAATGTAAAGTACAGGTCCTTTTGTTAGAATACAGTTTGAAGTGTCTCCCAATTTGACTTACCATCTTTAAATCTTTGGACTGTCTATGGAAACACCAAAAATTCAGAAAGTGTTAAGAGTTACTGAGAGAGATACATTTGTACAGCATAATTAAGTCTTTAATTGATTTTCTGTACTTATACTACACTCTCTTGTGCATCTGTTTTAGGCCTGTATCTATAAGTGAATGAACATACATGATATTCCTGTTTATCTGTGTCAGCAGGGTAGCAGCTATCCATCAGTGTCTTATTTGTTTATTGCTCAGGTTTATCACCCACCCAAACTTGTGCTCTGCAGAGGTGTCCTTTTGAGAGACATGGCCTTTCTTTACTGACTACTCCTTGGCAGACAATTGCTACTGATTTAGAAATAATTGTTCTTTTCAGGCACACCTGCCTCTTGCTTGCCTTTCCAAGGTATTACCTTTTTCCTACTCCTTGGAAACCTATGCAGGTATATAAGTGAATTTGCACATACAGATTTGAAAAGAAACCAAAGGCACCCTCTCTATTTAGAGAGTAGCATAGTAACATTATCCAGTGGATTCTGATGATTTAAACTGGTTTCTGTGGTGTTAAGTACATGGTGCCAAGTGAAAATGTGCAGTCATAATAAAACCCAAACAAATAAGCAGTTTGTTTGTTTGTTTGGTTGGGTTTTTTTTGTGTTTTTTGTTGTTTGGGTTTTTTTTTCAAAAAAGGAAAGTATTTTCCTACAGTTCTACAATCTGAAAAGAGATTTTGATTACAGAGTGTGAGACTAGACAGGGCAGGACTAGGAATACTAAACAGATACCACTTCCTCTGCTTGAGTTTCCAGTCAAGCAGAAAACGTTAGTAGAAGACGGTGCTGCTTAAGCGTAACAAACTTGGATTTATCATTTGTTAAAACCTAGAAAGGTCATTCAGGGATCTGCTGAGAACACTACATTACTCTTTATTAAACTGGATAACGCACACAAATTCTAGTCCCATCTGTACTGGACATCCAGAGATTAATATAGGATTGCAGCATTATAGTTGTCATTGTAAAGCCTTTCCTCCAAAGATGAAAGAGCTTCAGAGTCATTAGTAAATGAGACCATACGGTATTCCTCTGAAGCAAGCTTTGTAAAGATGAAGCACAGAAGCAGCAGCGAGAAGGACTCCTCTAAGTTCCTGCTTGCGTTGAAAGGTGTGGTGGAACTGTGTGTCCATTTGTGGTTTCTCCCAGAGGCCTTTTATCAGCAGCAAACAAAACACAATGGCTGCAGAAAAAGGTGCTGTACTCTGATATCTCATCACAACAGGAACACTACTCTTTTCCAAACCTCACTCGTAATCTCAGGCTGTGCGGAGAGCTCTGTCCATCTCTGCTCTCCTCAGTGCCAGGCAGTGTTGTGCTCCTGAAGTCCTGAGGCACGCGTCTTTGGCCAAAGAGTTGGGCCTGGCACAAAGAACAAAGTCTGCGCCCAGCTTCTGGGCAGCAGGGACAAGAAAGACAGTTCTACACATAAGTTCACCATATAGACAGTATTGTTTTGGCAAGTAGGTGGCAGAACTAGAAACAGAATCTTATTTCTCTTCCACTTTTCTTTTGCATAGACACAATTAACTTAGATGCTCACTATGAAGAAAACATGTATTTGAGAATGCCAGGGGTATATTTAGTACTGCTGTGTCTCCAGTGAAGTCAATGGCCTGGCAGCAAGAACTAATTTTCTTTTGGTCTAACTCACAGTACAAGATAGTGCCTAATGAGATAGTTATGTGCTAAAGAGTCCATTTTCACTTCTGTCTTTGTTCTTCCCCATTCATTCTCCTCTTCCATTTCTGCAGTTAATTTTGTTCCACAAAGTCTTTCTGCAAGAGCTCTACAGAGAAAGAGTAATGAAGCTACCAGTATCCCCTTAATTTAACTCCCTTCCTTTATTGTGCCTGGAGCACTCTGCAGTGAAGGGAGAATTTTGATGATTTTATTGATGACGGAACATTACCGGTTCCTCTACATTACCAACACTATAAAAGAAATCATAGACATAACTGTTCTACAACAATAATTAGCGTAGGAAGCTAAAGGGCAAATTCTGCTAGAAAGAACAGTTGTGTAAGAAGATACGTATGTGGTACAGTCTTGTAGGTGTGTAGGAAGTTGTTGTTTCTGGTTTTAAAGCTGGTCTGTAAAGACTTATGACAGCTGTTGTCATCTTCATGTTCATTTTGTTTATCCACCATCAGTCTCATATTTTAAATTACTTTCTTATTCCATTCTCTCTGCCCCCTCTGTATCCAGATGATTCAAGTAACATCTTTGCAGATCTTGTTTCTTGCTACTAATTCTTCTGTTTCTTGTCTCTTCTACTTTCTAATTTCCATTACTAGTGAATTACTATGAATTTTGCTTACATTCTATTTGGAAAGTGATCATTGGTCTTTCACAGTGTCACAATGTGGTTTCTTTTCCTTAGGAGAACCTAATTTTTCTTGCATTCCAGACTGTTTTCTCAAAGCACCTGAAATAGTTAAATCCCTTATCCTTATCCAGCATTACACAAGTCCCAGTGTTTGTCCTCTTCCAACAGCTCCCTGCTCCAGTCTTCTTTCTAGGCACCTTGCCCCTTTTCACCACTCTCCGCCACCTCCCCATCACTCCTCGCTGTACTCCAGTTCTTGTCCCATCGCTGCCAGGATTGGGGCAGTAGAAGGAGCACTGAAAATCCCCAAGAGACAGGGTCATTGCTCTCAGCTCTTGTGTCAAGTACCACAAAGTCTGCATCAGCCAGAAGCAGCTGCTGCAGGGCTTTTAGTCCCTACATCTCAGCTTGGGCAACATATGTGCTTACTGCATATCAAATTTCAAAATGGTTGCCAAACTCTTAAAAGTCTTTATAGAGTGCATGTTAACTGAGCTATCACAGCGATTTATAACCTTTTCAAAATATCCTATTGTCAGGAGAGAAGAAAATAGCAAATTTCTGACGTGAGGGCATTCCCCTGCTGAATATCAACTTCCATCTCTAAAGCAGGAAGGCAGTAGAGAAATTTTTTTAATATGGACCAAAAATATATTTTCTATTATTCTTGTTCTCAGAAGCTTATCTTGCTGATTTGTTAAGTACTGTTGGAATTGTTTAAAATTCTGTGCTGCTTTGACAATGAAGGAATATAGCCGGCTACTAGCAACCTCCCCAGCTCTTCAGGAAGCATAAAACTGGTTCCTGTGCCTCAAGCTGGTCACACCAAATGCTCTTCCTGCATTGTTGGTCCCTGGCTGACATGCACCAGTTTCTCAAGGCTGGTGCCAGTCCACATGATGCAAGCTGGTATATACTGAAGCTCTATACTGGCTCCAGTGGAGTCATGCAGACAGAGGGGAAAATATTATTTTCACAGGACCATCTAGACTGGATCATCTCCCTACTATCTTCATCCTCAGAACGTCTCTCACAACCCTGTAGGAGCCATTACCACATTCACCTGGAAAGGTAGAGAGAGACCAAGTATGGAGCAGCACTCACTTGTGCCACAGCATCAAGAAAGGCTGCCTGGATGGGAACTCCTGAGTGACCAGCAAGGCGGCAGCAGAAGAGTCTCCGTGCCTTCCTGGTGCTGGTAGCTCCTCTTCCTAAGCACAGCTGAATGGGAGAGTCTCTTCCGTGAAGTACATGCTACCCTGGATGTCTGCACTAGCCGAAGGAGGCTCTTGAGATCACCATGAAGGGCTGGATTACTAGCCAAAGTGATACTGAATAAAATTGGGGCAGCAATATTCACTGCTGTGTCAGTACAGCACAGGATTTGTAACACATCCCCACCACACCACTTTCAGTTCTGCTCTGTTAAGAGTTCTACTCTGCTCTTCTCTACTCTTGCTTTTTCATCTTTTTGGCTTCTGCAACTGGAGATGGGTGTCTCCCTCTCCATTTATTCCTCTTTCCTTCCTATAATTAGACTTTATCAGCCTCTCTGACTCACTCATACAGCATCTTATTCCTTCACAGAGATATGGTTCCTGATGTCATCCTATCAATTCAACAAAACCACATAATATCGCAGCTCCTGCAGTCATTTACAGAGAAAAGCAACATTAGGAAATAACTATTTGGCTGTTTATTGATGCACTTTAGTACCTGGGGAAAAATAAGAATGAGCTGTTTTCTGTGTGTCACCAACAATTTGTCTGTGAAACCTGGATATATGACTCTGGCTATGACAGAGAAACAGGCGTGAAAAGAAAGCATGGCGACATCCTCCTGTGTCCCACCATATGGCTGGTACAGAACTCAGAAGGTGAAGCACGGAGGAATAGATTGCCTGCATGGAAATCATGAACTACCAAAGTGCATCCATGGCTGAAAGATTAATAAATTCTAAGACTGTGTCCCAGGGCAGAGGGAAGATCACTGAACCAATAGGTATTTCTTTTTGGGGTATTATTCCCAAGTCACTCCCTCTGCTAGCTCTGAGAGTCTCCAATCCAGTCTCCAATCTTCTTCCGCTCCCCTCAACACAAGAAACTACCCCCTCAATTCTCTGCTCCCCCTGCACCTTGCAGAGAGCTCAAATGTGTTCGCAACTTCAGTTCTGAGCAACAGAAAGGACAGCTGTCCATCTTGCAGATAGTTACACCCAGAAGACACGGCAAATTCACTTTCACCCTTCCCCTTCCTCCTCCTTATTCCCAGGTTGCACAACAGTAAATTGCTTTTTATTTGCTGGGTCAGCTGCTCTGCCCAGCAAGTAGCTCAAAATGGAATCAAGGCTCTGCCCTCTGCCTAGCTATGCATGGTAAGGGGAATCATATTATCAGCTCTGAACATTCAGGTCTCAGGTCCTGGTGGCACCATTAAGGTTGTACCTGAGCTTCTCATTTTCCAGCAGAATTATATGGCTTTGACTATGGTCTAACTCTGTGTCTAACCCTAATCTGCAGGGCTCTGAAGCCGTTAAACCCTGCTGCCTGCCTGCCAGCTCCCAGCAGCACCAGCACACAGCAGAAGGCTGCAAATGTTGCTCTTGCTGTCAGTGAAAGCAGCAAAATCTTCTGAGGCATATTAGGGCTGCTGTAGGTGAGAAGGCAACAGATGGAAAATAGGTTTAGCAGCTCTGGGGACATCCGTGATGCTCCAGGGACTGCAGATGGCTGGGAACGATCACAGTAAAAGCAGCAGTAAAATTATTCAGGGTGTCTTACCTTACTTGGGCTGAAGGAGCGACTTGGCCACACTTTAAACAATGCCCATGACAGATGGCTGACTATCTGTCTATTCTGAAATTGCTAATACAGGGAAGTATTGTGGCAAGCCCTGAATTCTGCTAATCCACAAATTCTAAACCTGCAAAAAAGACAGAGAGTAAGGTTCACTCAGAAACCAAAAAGTATAAATAAAACTGACATATCTGTAGAGATTAATTAGTACTTCCTTATCCTTATCTAATATGGCTCATTAGAAGAAAAATATGAGAGCTGATTTTTTAAGTGACTTTCTCTCTGTTCTAGTGACCTTGATTTTGAAAAGAATGCATGAATTAATGAAGAACCACACTGCATTCAATCCTCTTCTACTACCTTCATGAAGATGGGGGGAAAAGTTTTTGAATCTCTATCTATTTTAAATTCCACTTCTATTAAGGGAACACCTTACCTTTTGTTGCAGGATTTCACAGCTGAGCAACAATTTGAGGAAGACACAGAAGCTGGTAGGAGAGCAGCAAACAGCATTCTACTTGCTGAGTTATCCCATCAATTCTAACGGATTGATTTGCAGAATAGGACACCATATAAGAAAGGTGCAAGAACTAGACCCTAAAAAAAGGTATTTGACTACATAATTCTGTAGTTGAAAAACATGTTATTTATTTATCTTAAAAATCAGGCAACACAGAAAGAGACAACTTTGGCAAAAGTTACGTGAGTACCTGATAACTAGTTGCTGTTCCCAGTGGCTCAGGACAGCCTTCCAACCTGGGCTATTCTATGAAGTTTCCCAAACCCTCAAACAACAATTTCAACAACAAAATGGAAATTACAGACAAAAGCTTTGTATTGTGAAGGAGAGCTGTTCTTACTTAGCAGAGCTTCACCTTTCCAAACTCAGATGTGTTCTGTGGTCCTGTGACTCCTCTTTTTGTGAGTGGAGGTGAAAGAACTCCACTTAGGAAGTGAATGTAACAGTTTTAGTAGTTAAGTTAGAATAAAATAAGACTTTAAACATGCAAATCCACATAATACAGTATGAATATGTTAGAAAAAATAAAGATCTGTCCTACTTCTACAGGTTACTCTTGCAAATAGTTGTTTACAAGGAAGATAGCAGGCCTAAATCTATTCTGCAACTTCAGATTTCTACCATTACAGTTATAGTAGCTGAACACCTTAAAATAAATTTTTTAAAATGAAAAAAACAATCAAACGTATCTAATCTATTGTCCTGGTTTTGACAGGGATGGAGTTAATTTTTTTAATCAGTAGGAAGTGTTTTGGATTTTGTGTGTGAAGAATGTTGATAAACACACTGATGTGATGAGTTGTTGCTAATGAGACCAAAGACACTGTCTGGCTTCCCAGGTCTCGCTAATGTGCAGGTGCAGGAAGCTGGGAGAAAGACAGACAGAATAACTGACCCAAACTGGCCAAAGAGTATTCCATGCCATAAATGTCAAGCTCAGTATAAAAGCGGGGGTTGGCTGGCGGGGGGCATCACTGGCGTCACTCTCTCTACCTTGCTGGCTCCTTCTTGCTCCTGTGCTTGCTGCTCGGTTTTGTTTCCATCATCGCTGCTCAGGACGGGCTGTATCAGTCATTGGGACATTGGGTAGTGACAAATAATGGATCATTCATTTTCTTTATTTTAATATCCTTATATGTCGTTATTATTGTCATTTTCCTTTGCTATTCTAGTAAACTGTCTCCATCTCAACCCGTGAGTTTTCCTTTCTTCCCAGTTCTCTCCCTCATCCTGCTGGGGAGGGGGAGAGTGAGTGAGAAACTGTGTGGTGATTGGGACTAAACCATGACATCTACCATTTTAACAAGAATGAGTGGTTATTTTTAGCAAAGCCCGAATGCAGCATTTGGTGAGTGGTTATTTTTAGCAAACCCCGAATGCAGCATTTGGTAGAAGATGAGATCCCAGGAGCTCTTTCAAAGTTTACCTAAAAGGATGTATTTAGATAAAGAGTTCATGCTTACAGTCTATCTTCCTAGCTGTCATTCTAACTCTTCTCTATTGTATTTGAGCACCTAATAAAGACAAAATCATCCAAATAATATATCCTTATCTCTTGCGGGCATTATACCCAATTTGCGGATTGAAAGCTGAAAAACTGACTGATGAATGACTTGCCAAAAGCCATATAGAGAATATCCATACTGATGCTTGGAGGCTAAACCTTGCTACCTTACCTACCAGCTCCTTCACCCTGTAGTGGTGAATAAGAACGTAAATAACACCTGTAGCAAAATTTTATTTCCTCACATTGTTTAAATAATTTACTAGAGTAAGTAATATAGAAAAGTATCACAAGAGCCACCATATGGGGTCAGATCAAAGGTCTATCTAGCCCAGTATTCTACCTCCAGCAGTAGCTAAAAATAGATTTTAAGAAGGGTCACATTCAGAAGGGTTCAGATCATTGGAAAAGTTCAGACTCAAAAGCTCAAATATCGTTCTACTTGGCACATTTTCTTGTCTGATCTTCCTAAACTGCATGTCAAAGCTATGTGGAAAAAAACTTCCAAATCTCCTCCAGCAACTTTTGTTATCTGTTGAACTCCTAATTCCACCAGATCTTTTAGGAATCTGCAAGTCAAAAAAGGCTGGAGATTGCTTCTTTAAAGATTAGGTTTCTGGTGATTCTTCTTGCTGTTGCCTGTTTGTAGCTGAGAAAATCCTACCATCTGCTGGAGAGAAGAAAAGCTGCTCTGGTTCCTGCAGCTGTAACTATTCTTCATCTTCCAACACCTCTTGTGCTCGTTTCATCTTTGTTTCAACACCTTTTTGTTTTGTTTTGTTTTGAGTAAGCTGATGGTTTAATTATGCTGTGTGCACAACAATTTGGCTAAGTCATTTTGTGTGCATACATATGCTGATATCTCAGATGTTCACTCTATTCTTTAACTCCTGCTGCTGTTTCACAACGAGACAAACACAGTCCCATAGTAATTAGAAGCTTCATGGAGGGGAAAAAAAAAGCTTCCTTCATTATATTTTTATTACTTCTTGAGGAATAAGGTGACTTGATCTAGTATGTTTCTGAAAAGCAGGCTTTTCATGCTGACTAGAACAGAATATTAGCAAAGAGTAGTGCTTGTATCCAGTACAGCTCTTTACTTATCACTGTGCCATTTCCCACTAGGTTACTCCTAGGAAGCAAGACCAACAATCCTGCCCATGCCTTTGTCCTGGAACAGAAGGGACTTGAGTCAGCTCTTCGCATCCTGGTCAGTATTGCAAGCAGACTGAGCTGCTTGAGCAAAGCACTCATCACAGCAGATACTTTTTCATACTTTAGAGGCCATTTAAGCATGAAAATGAAGAGAAGCCCCTGCACTCCGTGACCTGCTGTGAAGTTTGCCCACCATTTCTTCTTAACGCACACAGCAGATGAAGTCTCAACCTGTCCCTTGCAGCAAAAGGAATGCTGTGGAAGACTAATGTGGTCTGATTGCTTTTGGGGAACAAGACATCTCACCCAGAATCCAATTCTTTGGGACCCTTTTCACAGCCAGCTTTCTTCAAGACTCCAAACCAGTATAGAGCATACACCCATTAAAAATTTAAAGCATGGTAGTGGTTTCTCTTTGCCTGTCCTGCCAGCCTGGTATCTGTTTCAACATAGTTCAGGTTATCTGAAGAATGAACACATTATGGCAACCCCCTCCCATCTACATTAATGCATTAAATTCCTTTATTAAAGAAAGCAGAAGGTTGGCATATTTGCCGTCCCTAGCAGAAGGTGTTTACATCCTGCTTTAAACATAGGACACCGGTTCTTACGTGCAAACATGCATACATGCCTCCAAGCTTGTTCATGCATCCTGGCTCCAACTGCCAGGGATTTGATGGATGCGTTGGTAGGAGATAGAGCCATAGTAGTGGCCCTCTTAGCCTTCTCCAGTAGCACTATCCTGGCTCCTACAGCAAGCCCAAGAGCAAAGACACCAGGAATACATTCTTGGATGGGTCTGCTGGGGTCCCTTGGAGCTTGGCTCAATCACAGACATTTATTGCATCTGTATCTACGCTCTTACCCATACAAATCCTGTTGGTATTTTCTCTTCCAGCTAACCCTAGCCTTTGTGCTACGATACAGCATAACAAAAACCAGCAGGAAGCTGGTTCCCCCATTCTCCCTCAATTTCACTAAGGCCCAAAATGTAACCCCAGAATCCGACATGTATCTACTTACACTCCCAGTTTTCAAACGCTGTTTATAATTATATACTATCTAAGAGTCCAACTCTTCTATGACTCTGTAAGTCACGGTTAAAAAAAAATAAAAATAAAAAAAATAATCATTCTACCATGTGTAAAGCAAGGAAACAAAAAGCAAAGTGACCCATATTTTGAACACTGTTATTCTGTTTTGGGTGTATGCAGTAACACCATGAAAGAAACAAATAATTTATGGCCTAATAGGTAGCTGTCTGCATTATGAAACAGTAAAACAAAAAGGAGCACATAAAAATCCAGGAAGGTAGCAAAAGTATCTTTGATCTCATATATTATTTATCTCTTCAAGTACATAAAACAAAACAGTAGGTTTCACTCTGCATTCTGTGCATCTTATACCTAGAATAATAATACAAAATTGTGAAAAGGACCCTCAGCTAACAATCCAATCCTTTCTAGGAAAAGGTGAAAATCCATCCAGCCCACAGTCGTTCCTTCCTGGACAGTTGGGGAAAAATGAAAGAAAAGAGGAGTTCTGCAGTGTCTCCGAAGACTGAATAATCCAACTCTGGCAGACCATCGAGTTCCCAGGGAATTTTCTACATAAAGGAAGTCAAGTATGAGCTGACAGAGAACGAGGGCTCTGGGAGATTTTATTACGAAGCTACAGCCTGGAGTGGTAGCTGGGAGATGTACCTCCATCAGTTTCTGTTCCATGCAGTTGCAGCAATCCAGCAGTTAGCATAAACTTCAGCCCAACTTGAATGTGCTGGATGTTAGGCAGGACATTTTTCTTGTTATAAGCTTGTTCCCACTGCTGTAGATTATAATTTCCTTGCATTATACAACCAGAAAGGAATATAATGCTGGAACCTTTTGATACTTTACGTTCTAATCAAAATGGGTTCTTCTGATCTAAAGCCACATAAAGAGTTTTAAAAAAAAGCTAGAAAAAAAATTTGTTTGCACCAAAATCAATCCATTGGTGTGCATAAGGCAGGCTAAACAGGAACATCATAGATTTTTCTCAAGGAGTTTCAGAAAGCAATGTCGTAAATAATTTAAATTGCATATATCTAGTTATGAGATGCTATTGTATTGCAAGGAGATGCAGGGGAGATGTAGAAACAAAAAAAACTGAAAGAATTAGAACAGCTAATTCTTATGATGTTTGAGTAACAAAGAGTAAGGATAGAAAATACACACTAGAATCTTGCCTGCAGACACACCTCTACTACTTGAGCTAAATTACGACTTAAACTGGCTTATCTAATGTAACACCCCTCTAGAGAGACCCATGTTACTTTAACAGTTATTTGGATAACTAGCTTGAGAAAAATCAACATAAACCAACTTAGGGCTACCTACATATTGGCCTGCACTGGTATAATCAAACAGTTTCTAAGAATGTCATTGAATTCTGTGATAAATAAGACTTGAAATATCTCACTGGATACTGCTTGATCAAAATCACAAAAAAATACTTATTGGGAACCCACTGATATCAGTTCCATCATTCTGCAAACCAAGCTCAGAGAAAAATGCATTTTTTCTCATAGGCCTGTAAGGGAAATGACTGCAAGCATATCCTTGTTTTGTAGCTGTTTGATAGCTTTTGCTCCTTGAGACACCTAGGAATCTCAACACTACTCAGGTTTATGCATGCAGGGCCAAACATCCCCAAAACTGGCACTAGAAGAACATCAGTGTTTGAGAAATGCAGTAAGAGCCAGGAAAGGACCAAGAGAAGGATGCCTGTGCTGATTAGTTTCATCACGTGCACGTGGCAAGATGCAACCTTCACCCAGCACAATTACTCTTTCGGATCAGGTCTCCTGCCTGACACAGCGGAGAGGTCGTACCTGCCCTGAGGATAAACAAACAGCAAGCAACAGTAAGTAAACAATAGGTGCCTTCAGAGATCAAAGCAGGGATATTTGCAAAGGTAGCACATGCTAGTAATAACATTCAGACACTGGAAACGTTCATTCAGTTTCCCAATCGTGTTCAAAATGTCACCATCATTAAAAAATTTTCAAGCTTTTTAATTAGGAAAAAACCACAACCATCAGTAGAGATAAGAATTCTCACCTGAGCCTACCCTTACCAAATCAGCAAGTTCGGGTCACTGTCTCTCACAGCAACTCCACTTAGCCTTGCTCCATCTATAGATGTCTTGCCCTCACCCTCAAGTTCTTTTCCTCCCAAACCTTAAGGGTTTCTGTTCACCCTATTTTTTTTCTATAGCCTTTTCTCTCTCAGACTGCATCATCCCATACTGCTCCCTCTCTGCAGCTGAGTCAATTTTAGGTACTTCCTTCACCTGGTGTCTTGCACCCTGCCTCCAAGTAAAAATTTCCTTGAAAAAAACTCAACATGCAGCACAAGCAGTCTGCATTTAATGTCATTTGTTCTCAACATGGTTGTAGAAAACCAAGCCAAAGCCCAAAATACTTAAAAAGCAGCATGAAAATAGCTTCCCATTGCCAGCAACGGAGTAAGAAGCTGTGAATTCTCTTTTTTTTCTGACAGTATGTTATTTAGAGTAAGCAGGCAAGCACAGGGGTGACTCCAAGTGACTCCAGGCCAAATAGAATGACAGTGAAATCTGTCAGGATATGAGCTCATCATCACTCCCTCTCACTGTAAAGTACAGAAAAATAGGGAATGAGGATTTCCTGCCTGATACTCCAGACTTTCAAACAGCCTGTTCTCTGCCTTGATAAGAGTACAAAATAAAACAGGCGTTTCTTCCTGCAATGCAGTGATCAGCAAAATGCTGAGGTATGGGTTTTCCTGAGGGTTAAGGTCAGTGTCTTGTGCTTTTTGGCAAAAACCCTTGCAGTGTGGGATGAGTTTCCCTGCTGCCTCCTAATGAGTTATAATGCCCAAGATGATGAAAGAAACAGCAGGCAGATGGAGCTAGTGATTTATGCATTGTTGGGAACAGAGGATAAGTGAGAGTGTTTATAGGAGCCATCTGCAAGCATTATACACTGATCCTACAGTCCATCCATTATATTTGGGCTTGACACCAGCAAGAGGATCCTTCAGTACACAAGCGGCAGTCAACTATAGTGAAAGAGTAGTAAGATCAGTTGTAATGAAGATTTTAAGCTCCCCAGGAAGAGTAGCTTACCTCAGTCTTTTGCTGAAGATGGAAGCTCCTGCTGAAGATACCCCAACGTACCCCAACTCACAGACATACTAGTCTTTTCAGGGTGAAAGTTTCCTGTGTTGGAGAAACAACGTCATAAATCCTGGCATGCTTATCCGCTGTAACTTTCAAAATCCTTTGACTTTCTACTTCAACATTTCAGTCTATGAAAAAAGAGGATACTATATGTACCTCATTGAGATATTATGAGGACATTTTTGTATTTTAATATTGTGTTTAACATGTGAATGCACTCTACAGTGGGATACAGTGCATGTAACTTGGAAAGGCCACCAGCCCACGTTTTAGGACATATGAAGCATGTGTTTCAAAACTGTTTTTCTTATGCACAGTAGAGACAGGTCCAAACTGTAGTAATTCAGACAAGGCTCACACTGTATCAAAAGACTGTTATTTAGACTTGGAATGCAGGGTCACATCTGTCTCCTATGAATAGGCACCACTCATGCTTTAAAAATGTTCAATGAAATGTTAAATTAGAAAAAGATATAAACATTAGTTTTAATATAACAGTGTGCTGATGTATTAGAACAGGAAAAATAATAATAAAGTGCGATCTTCTGAGTGCTCACAAATGTTTTAAGGTTCTTTCTGCTTGTTCACACAGCGAAATTTGTCATAACACACTTTCCAAAAAGTAGTATCCTAATAACTACCTTTTTATGTGGGAAAAGGAGAAAGTGTAAAAAGAGTATAAAGGAGAAATTCTATGGCATCCAGATAAGGGTAGAATCTTAGCCCCATTGAATTTAATCAGACATTTGACAGGGCTCCTACTTTAGCACTTTGGGATTAAAAGTTTTGACAACATCCTTTTGTTATCCCTCAGCCCACGGCCCATACATCTGGCCAAGCAATATTACGTTCCAGACTTAAAATAGGAAGAGGATTATTGTGGTACATCTCTATGGCTCTCAAAAACTACAAGCTGGAAAGCACTGAAACAAATGAAATTTATCAGAAAGACATTTTGCCCCATAATTCAATACACAAAGGGAGGGCCTAGGGCTAAAGCACCTCTCCACGGATGCAGACAAATTTTCAGTGAAGTCCTCAAAGATTCCTACTAAGCTGGGACAGTCTTGAGGAAATGAGTTCCCTGAAGTTTTGTTTAAATCTGAACATTGTATCAGGTGCCCACTTAGTGAGGAAAAAAAAACAACAAAAAACCCCACATATACTTTTAGTACTAATGGCAAATTGATTTCTGAGATTGTCCTTCACCTGAGGTCTCAGCAAGTAAAGCAAAAGAAGGATAAAGCTTTGTGGGTCTGGGGCTTTAGATTATAAAATCACTTAAGAAGGCGAGGCATTTTCACAACCAGTCACCACCCTCACAAAGTGTTATCACAACTAATGTTTTCTGTAATGCACTATTTGCAGATAGAAGAAAGTAGGTCACACAAGAATAATTTTCTCTCTTTTTCAAGAAAAAAACTTAGACTTCTGGGGAAAAAAATAAACTTAGCTACCACTTGGGTACATTATTTTTTTACAAGTGAGTGCCCTAACTGAGGCAGAGTACCTGGAAGTATTTTGCTTTAATTTTGGTTTGCACAACACGGAGCCACACATTGCAGACAGATTTAGTAAGAGGCAGCCTCTACCCCATCATCAACAGGGTGATGGCTGCCTCTAGCAGACACAAGAGTTGGAGCTAATGGAAGACACAGGAGGGTATTTAGAGGTGGAAACATGCAATTACACCTGGATTTGGTTTGGGTGTAATTAGTAGCATTTCAGAATTTTTCAGTTTAAAATTTTTTAAAAGCAACATTTCCTTTTTAATTTTTTTTTTTGTATTTATATAACTAGTGGTGTCAACAACTCTACCAACAGCCTGCCTAGCCATTTTTGCAGTAACATACAAAACCATGGATTTACCAGAAGGAAAAGGTGTTTAAGGCTTCTGTTACGGTTGGGGACATCATGGGAGATGCTTCTGGGGACCTGCAGACCCAAGTAGACCTGAGGGGAAGGAGTGAGAAGGGAAGAGTGGCAGAGAGCAGCCATCACGCACCCACCACCACCTCCCACTGGGACGACTGAGTATGACCCGCAGTGAAAGAGGGGACTAGGACAGGGACAGGAGAGATGTTTGGCTAAAGTGGAGCCTGGGAAAGGAAAGGTGTTTCTTAAAGTGTTTCATTATGGTGTCTCTTTTTTTTCAGCCAATACCTGAATCAGTGATCAGAAGTTTGTGCTAACTGGCAGTAAACTAAGTAAAAATTCCCTGAGTTGAGAGTGTTCTACCTATAACAGGATGAAGAGAAAACCCCTCAAACCCAGCCATCTCCCCTCCTTGCAACTCCTGTAGTTCAAAACTGCCCTTCTCCTCCCTTTTTTTATTGATCCTACCAATGGGCTGGTTTTGCTGAGACTCACAGGCTGGGTACCTATCAGCTGCTATTCTCTCCCCCTCCCCACTTGTGCAGCCCTGTTCTTTGTTGCCCAGCTGTCACACAGGCTCTCTCTTCTCTTCTCATTTGCTTTCAGGTCTCATCTCCACGTTTTTCCTCCTGTGCCTATTCATCTGCCTCCCTCTGCTGTTTTTTATTCTGTACTTCACAGCTGTATTATTTGTATGAAGTACTGCATGAACGGCAGGATGAAACACATTCTCCTAGCAGCGCTCTTCCTAGGAGCACGAGGAGTGCTGGGGAAGTGACAAGTGGTTTTAGTCCTACTCATAGTTACATCGCACTGACCACTCCACTGACTTAACAGAATCCTACCCATGAAGGCAGAATAGTATTCAGAATCACTACAATTTATTAGAAGTAATCATCTTCTGTTCTGTTTTTAGTCATTTTTAGTAAGGAGAAGCATTACTTAATGGAGCCATTTACTAAGTTGAAACTTTAATTAAAAACAAAAAATCAGAGAAATCCTGTTTTTCGGCTTTCTGGATGCAATAAGCTTGAATCTGCACCCACCCCCATGGGTGCAACTCAATTGGAAGAGGTGGGTTAATTTCTGTGGTTACAGAAGTATCGTGGAGCAGAATCGAGTCAGAAGTACACACTGGAGAATAACGTCATAAAGTATGCAACTGCAGAGGTGTTTTTTTTTTTAAAAAACATATGTTTTCATGGCTATTGAAGACAATTGAAACTGTGCAAATGCTTTCCTTTAACAAATAAACATTGTGCATAGGCATGTGAACATTGATTTGCCTTTACACAAGCAAGAAATTATTAACTAATGTTTTTTAACATTTCTATTGAATATAGTCAAGCTTGTTCAAAACCAGGAATACTGTGCTGACATTTTATGTGGGATTTTGTAGATCTACCTGCTAGGCAGATATTCCCATTCTTCCTCTGTATCTTTTCCATTCCTCCTTCTCTTGGAAAATTTTTATTACTAGAAATTGGCTTCAGTTATGTTAGCAAAAGACCTTAATTCGGCAAAATATTTAAGTAGATTCCAGCCTTCTTCCATCTTAGTTACACAGAGCTAAATTAAGATTGGTGGATTCCTATGGGTCTTTCTGTTTTCCATTGGACTTTGTTGTGGAGAAAGTATTAAGCACTCTGAAATTGTTATAAAGACTTAATAATTTGCATTTAGTTACATCAGGGATATGTAATTCTCTCTGCTTATGCATTTACAAGATCATTGCACCACATGACAGAAAACTATGTGGACAAAAAAATTAAAAAAAAAATTTTTAATTCCAACTAGAGTTAAAATTTCCAGTGAACTAGATGATTAACATCATTTTTAGTTCCCCTAAAATCTTAAGCCAGTTCTATCCATTGCCAAATAAAGGATGCTTCACTTAAACATGACCAAAACATAACTGCTGCAAATGTCACTGGTGACTGGAGAGTATTATATGCACACAGTTTGGAACAGAGCAAAACTATGCAATGATTTCTTCTTTAACTCATTTAAAGACATTTCCTAACCAACTAAACATTGACTTGTGGTCACTTGAAAAGTAATTGCTGGACACAATTCTGAAAGCAATTGGTCCTATTTGTCATTCACAATCTCTCTTTGAGTAGAATAACACCTTTAATATCAAACACATTCAAAAACAGTAGGAAAAAAAATTATTGGATTCTAGCTTTCTTATTTTCTGAAAAGAAAAATTACCCATATAGGCAAGCTAGTTACAAAATGATATGGAGACTGATACTGCTGATTAACACAGTGTAAATATTACCCATTAAACCTACTACTATAATTAGCAATAATAACAACTTGGCTAAAGAAGGTCAGTTTGGAACCATCACTGAGGGATTAAACACCATCCCCTTCCTGAATGCCTGATTTCCAGGTATCACCTTGACCCGCACGGATACGGAAATACCATTCATAAAGTAGGAGTTCCTTTCAGGAGGGAGCAGTATTTTTTTGTCCTGTCATCAAGCTTCATGGACCACCTTAGTAGCAAGAGCATTACCAGCTTCACTAGATTTTTGTATACTACTGGAAACTTTCAAAAAGTTTTTGGTTTTAATCTGCTAGTTAGATGATTTAACTGTGAATCCCACTGCATTACACTTTTTGGAATGACTCTCTATTAAAGCTAAACAATAATTTAAATTTATGGCCTACTCCTGCACTCTTACTTGTTCAAAAGTCTATTCTTTCACAGCAACACCTGCCCAGTGTGCTACTTATGGAAGACTAACTTCTTCTCAATTTGGGTTGCTGCTTTCCATACTCTAAATTTAACAAAAGAAGAAAATTAAACCTAGCATAGCTGTCACTACCAAAGAACTTTCACATTTATTTCAATACAGATACATGGAATTAAGGTTAGTATCACGTTGCCTTTAATGCTTTTCTAAAACCCACTGGAGCCACTGACAACTTTTCTGGTTTTCAAACCAGAGAACTAAGGGTAGATTATATCCCTACCTTATAGATATTGTATTTAGACTGTATCTTCATATTACTAAAGTACTAGTAAATTTAAGGTATATCACATTGACCTTCTCCTATTCAGAAAGTTCCTTGGGTAGAGGAAATAGGGTAATTTGACATGATTTGTTCTGATTTATTAATACTAGCTGTTGCTCATTTGCTTGTTATTTTCTAATGCTTACAGACAGATAATTTATCCTTGTCTACTTTTAGGAAGGTAAAGTGGGCTAAGTATAATTCCCTTGGTTGTTGTCTTCCCCCCTTCCCTCCTTTCAAAGGTGGTCACTGTGTTTTCCATTTTGCAGGCCTCTATAATTTCCCTCATCCTTGATGATGTATATTCTCTTCTGCAAGTAAATAAAGGGCTCAGGATTCCTGGGCTGTGGCTCCTGGGCAAGTTTCATGACAACTGTACTCACAGAGATAAAACCTAAAAGGAAAAGACAGTTCAGATATTTCATGAGAGAGAAATGCAGAACCATCTAGACAACTTCCAACTAGATTTGTAGACAGTAAGGTTACAGCAGAGAGGAATGACAAGATGTTTTCTGCAGCTGAGGCAATGATGAGTATACACATCAGATTTCATTTCTGGTGTTCATAGCTATTAAACTTATGCCAAAACAAAGGGTGTAGCTCTCAATTTATCAGATCAGCCTGTCAAGGTCCAGATGTGAGACACTGGCCTTTAACATGCTAAGAAGGTAACAAAAACATGGTGAAGAATGAAAAATAGCATTGTGGAACATGGAAAGAACCCAAAACCACATGGGATGAGTTGCGTTTACATAGTTTTCTATGCATCAGGCTTTCTTATGACAGAAATAAATTGTCAGATAACATAGGAGCTAAAATAGAGAAAATTGCCTGAGTTGCCTTTCCCTGATTAGAAAATGTTTCATAAGCTTCTGACAGGATGGAGACCACATAATCACAACACACATTTGCAGAGGTGGATGGAGTCTTGATTCAATTGCCCTACTGCTAAATAAAAATCTTAACAACACTGAGACATGCCTGTGCTTTGCACTGAATTGATGAATGCTAGTCTGTGAGAGGAAAATCAAATGTGACAGTAGACTTTTTTTTGACAAAATCCTCCAAGCACTGACTAGATAACCACCCTGAACAGTGAATATATAAGTTTTGTTTTCAGTAATTACGTTCTAGAGACCAAGCATTTACGAGCTAAGTTAACTTATGTTTATACCAAGAAAATTAAGGAACTGAGACATGGTCAACCCTGCTTAAGGTTAAGATGAGGCCTGGAGTATGCTTTGAGGATTATGCATAAAGGACATACAATATAAAGACATAAAAACTACATACATTAAGGGTAAGATTCAGGCTGGCAATCAAGAGTCAGGAGTGAGGCTTACGGCAAGACACAAGCTTTAATTCGCAATCTGCTAAGGATCAATTGCAGTTGCTGCTTCAACTGAAGCACTGATCTCAACAGCTAGTCACAGGGGGACCATACTCATAGCTGCCATGGTCTAAGCTGAATGGCCTTGCTTAGCCAGCAACTGATAATAGGTCTGAGACAAGGCAGGGCCTGGACTCGCTCTGAGTTAAAAGCACTTGCTTTTGTCCAAATTTAGGCCATAGAATGGTACTGCACCCAATATATTAGACAGCTATTGAAAAAATAAGGGGGAAAGAATCATCGCAGGGAACTAAAAGAACCACAAAAGGAGACTGAGAGTCTTGATAAAAAGCCTGTTATGGAGGGATGAGCAGATATTGCCCACTGACTTGACAAGGGACCAGAAAGAAGCCTCACAGCTATGGAGGTCCCTTCCTCCCCCAACAAGCAGGTGATCTCCTTTTGGAAGACAGGCTTCTGACTTCGAGTATATTTTCTTCTGTTCTGCACAAGAGTCCACACTGAGGAGGAAAAGACAAAGAACATGTCAGCAAGAAGTTCTGGTAAAGAAAGTTCAACCTAGACCAGCTTGATTTGAATGAGGTGGAGGAATTGTGCCAATGGCTTAGCCCCAGCCAGAAGCTCAGCCCCACGCAGCCGCTCGCTCTCTCCCCGCCAGTGGGATGGGGAGAAAATCAGAAGGGTAAAAGTGAGAAAACTCGTGGGTTGAGATAAAGACAGTTTAATAGGTAAAGCAAAAGTTGCACACACAAGCAAAACAAAACAAGGAATTAATTCACCACTTCCCATCATCAGGCAGGTGGTCAGCCACCTCCAGGAAAGCAGGGCTCCATCACACACTATGGTTACTTGGTCAGTTGGGGTCAGCTGTCCCAACTATGTCCCCTCCCAGCTTCTTGTGCACCCCCAGCCTATGCATTGGTAGGGAAGCAGAAGAAACAGGGAAAAAAAAAGTCCACGACCATGTGTAAGCACCATTTAGCAATAGAGAGGAGGATGATATTAATCATCCTGGTTTGACTTTTAACTGGTTTGAGGCAGAGGAAGAATTATCTACATTTCCACCTAGGAACAATGGTATGTGACAGTACAGAACCGGACCTATACTCTTCAGCTGTGAAGTTCAGATCTGGGTACATTAATGACTGTGTACTCTTGGCCTGAACAGGTTCTGGTTGCACTGTGGCCCTTCACCTTCTCCCTCTTTCTTGCCCTCCTCCCCTTCAAGACCTTGGCCAATCTGAACTTCCCAAAACAAAAGGAAATGTTTCAAACCTGGGGAAGAACCGACAGTGCCACTTAAGCCTGATGCATCTGGTATTGGCAGAGAGCCTTATAACAAAGAGGTTTTGAATTTATTATTGGTAAGGGTTATTTCAAACCCAGGAGACAGCTGGCATTCTATATGACATGTGAATGTTTTACATCCTTTATGTACCTTCACCCTTTAGTGCAAGAGTGGATGCATTTTTGTTTTCTGTTTCCTCACAATACCAAACACTAATACAAAGAGTTCTGAGAAAACCGACTGCAAAGGTGTGCAAGCTAAATGGCAGGTGAAACAGGTGCATTAGGTCTCCTTGCTGCCAAGAACTCCCTCTCAGCAGGATTATTGGATTAAAAACCTACCGATACAGCTAACTATAATCTTATCAAGCTCAGTTCACTGTACATGAGAAATGTGAGGTTGTCTACATGGAAGTTTGAGGCTAAAAGAGACAGATGGGAAGAAGGAGCTTTTCCAAGACAGCAGAAGAGCTGATACAGCAGATATTTCAAGAGGACTTGTCAGACAAGAGCATATTGAAAACTGCAAAAATGACAAGCCAGATCAGGGCTAAGAATACTTGAACACTGCGGATGCAAAAGAATAAAAATATGCTGGTGCTTGAAAAATGCCTGAGTTGAATTAAAACTCCTATAACATCATGTCCTAAATAAATAAATATAATACAGAAGAGTGAGACTGACATATTTCAGAGAGACAAGCTTAGATCTAAAGGAAGGAGGAACACAGGTAATGGCATTCTGGAGTGCCAGTGCCTGTGACAGAATGAGTAGTTGTAACATCTTATAAAATAAAAATGTGATCTAACAGTGAAGAAATAAGTTTGGAGATTTTTTAAATGTTAGTTCAATGAGTGAATGGAGTAAACTATGGATTACAGTGTACAAAAGTAATTTCATAAGGATAGCAGTCATAACTGTGAACAAAGTGAAGACAATAAGAACTACTGTAATGTAAATTAGAAATACATCAGATACCTGCAACATAGCTTTTTGAATCAGAGTTGAAATAGTGTCATCTTGTTTCTAATTTCAATTAGTTCAACCATGCTGACTTCAAATCAGAAACTCAAAGCATTATTAGTAATGTCAGTAGTTTTAAATTTTCAAAATGTTTATTCTAAAATAACCATATATTAGCAAACTGCATGAGAGAGGGTACTACTAAACATTGCCTTCTATCATGAGCAATGTACTTACACCCAAATAGCAACACTTTTTAATTTTAATGAAAATTTTTATTTTACTAATGTCACAAAGCAGATAATTTCTCTAAAACAGAAAAGAACAATGTTGTGAGGCAAGAAGTGCTCAGCGGCTGCAGAGCTGACTGCTCTATGGGCAGCGCTAATGCTCTCCCACTGAGGGCAATGGAGAAACCTCTGAAACTGGTGTTCCTTCCAGAAGAAGAGGCTAAACCCATTCTAGGCAGACATATAGCTAAAAAGTCTTTTGCTCGTCTACCAACCCCAGCTGCTTTTAAATTACAACCAAATTTTGTTAATTGTAACTAAGGGCCAAATTTTGACTTGCATTATGAAAATTGTTCTCAAGCTGAGAACAAAAGCCTCAATTCTCTTTGAGATGTGGGAAGCTGAAAGTTCCAGGAAGAGCAAGGAAAGGGCAACTTCCCTGGTACATAAACCTGCTGGTATCCTTCATAGTAATGTTTGTAACACAGTATTTACAATCTAGTTTATTTCTGTGTTTTTTTCTTTCTAATTTTCAGAGCTGTCTGCGCCTACAGATGTAGCAGGAATCATCACTGTACACTTCACAGA
>JAAGAY010012971.1:3334-27494 GCA_011801015.1 Ardeotis arabs | reverse complement strand
CCCTTTCAACTTTGGCACTAGGAAGGTGACCTGCATTAACGCTGTGTAACATGTGGGCTGGGTCTGCAGCTGTAGAGAAAGAAATGGACATTAAATTCTGTGAGATGTGCCTACCTATCAAGATACCTTCTCCTTCACACCCATCTCCTCTTCCTTTTGATCTCTTTTTCTGTATCTCATTGCCCTTGCTCTCTTCAATTTTTCTCTTTTTCCTTGCCTTTTTTCTTTTTCTTTCTTTTTTTTTCCTCTCTATTTTTTTTTTGGTTCTGCTTATACCAAATATTCCATCTCTCCTCTTGCCTCCTCTGGTCTTTACCCACCTCTAGGTCTTCTTCTCTGAATCATGTTCACACAGATCTTACTGTAAACCCTTTCCTGCAGGAGCCAGACTTTAGGAGGACACAGAGATATAGAATCACAGAATGGTTTAAGGTTGGAAGGGACCTTTAAAGGCCATCCAGTCCAACCCCCCTGCAAGGAGCAGGGACATCTCCAACCAGATCAGGTTGCTCACAGCCCCGTCCAACCTGGCCTTGAATGTTTCCAGGGATGGGGCATCCACCACCTCTCTGGGCAACCTGGGCCAGTGCTCCACCACCCTCAGTGTAAAAATTTTTTCCTTATGTCCAGTTTGAATCTCTTCCTTCTATTTTAAAACCATTACCCCTCATCCCATCACAACAGGCCCTGCTGAAGGGTTTCTCCCCATCTTTCCTGTAGGTCCCCTTGAGGTACTGGAAGGCCACTCTCAGGTCTCCCTGGAGCCTCCTCTTCTCCAGGCTGAACAGCCCCAGCTCTCTCAGCCTGTCCTCACAGGAGGGCTCCAGCCCTCTGATCACCTGTGTGGCCTCCTCTGGACCCACTTCAACAGGTCCACATCCTTCTTGGGGGGCATCTAGTATGCCTGACATATTATTGATGATATTTCTCTATCCTGTTTGTTCCACACAACCACTGAGATACAGCTACTTTGATGGCCACGGTAGTCCATGAGTATCTATGGCTTAGACACAGCTCAGCCAGATGGTGCAGGACCAGACATGGGGATGGGTGTTCGTGCACACGCATCACGGTCACAGGTGTGCAAAGCCACACGAAGGAACCGTCACAGGCAATGCACGCAGCAACCCAAACGGTGCCAGACTTCTCCCAAAAAAGCCACGTGGCTTAGGGCTTACAGGGCCTACTTGTTCTCAGCTGCTCTCAGAGGGAGCTGTGCACCAGCCTGCAGCTGTCTGATGACACAGACCAGCCAAGGGGATGAGGCTTAAGCAGCGTTCAGAACTAAAGCTCGTGGGAATTCTGGTGCCATTGCGTCCTGAGAAAGTCAAAAGCAATCAGCGGCGCTAATCTTCACAGCCACGCGGGCTCACACACCGCGGCGACCCGTCCCTGTGCAGCTGGAGAGCAACACAGAGATCTTCACCTCCAGGGTCCCCCTGAAGCCTACGTAGCACAAACTTTTCTTGCTTTCTCACCACTTCTTACGTGGATCCTTGGATGTCCTTTCCCTTCTCCTAGAGGGGATTGGATTCTACTTCTCATCCTCCAAGAAGCCCTTTTCCGTGCATCGGCTAGCGTTTACATCAGTAAGCATAGCACAGCGAAAAGCCCGGTCTTGACCCCATGAGCATCAGTAACCGTGCACCAAGTCGCTCTCCCTGGACCAGGATTAGACCTGATGATAGCGCTCCGTAAGGAAAGCAAGCTTCCCAGCTCCGAGCCTCTCTGGAAGCCCTCCTCAGAAGACTTGAGTGCACCATTTCTCCCCAAGATAGTATATTTCTTTGGCCTCGTGATGCCAGCCTCTCCTGTCTTAGCAAGCTCGCGCAGCTCCTGCCTGAGCTACGTGAACGGTCTCTGCTCAAGGGTAACCGCAGTGCCGCTCTCACATCTGTGCTTTTTCACCTTCAAAGGGCCGCGCAAAGTAAAACCACCAGGGCCCTGTGTGTTGTAACTCAGAAAGGAAATAATAACCAAGTCACCGCGACAGAAATATCCTTCTTAATCCTACAGCAGTTTGGCTTCCCCCTGGCCACAAATCCACCCACTCTCTCACCCAATGGCAGATGCCCTCACAATCTCCCCCCTGCCTCCAGCAGAAATCAGCAGGAGCTGGCCAAAAACCTCCTTTCATCGCTGGAGTCACCATCTCAGCAGAGGTTTCCTTATTTTTTCCATCCTCCTCCGGCTCCTGTTGCAGTGCGTTAACGTGCAAGTCGCTGATGTCACCAGGGAGCTGGGGTTGGATCGACCTGCTGCATGACCTTGGGGAAATCGCCCATTTTCCCTCTGCCTTGGCTCCCCTCCCATTTCATCTTCACATCAGGGCAGGAATGGTCTCGCAAATCGTGATGTGCACAGCAACGTACTCGCGGGAGTAGGTGGCAGATCATGCATGAAAATTAACAACAGATTACGGTTTTTCATTCCATTTACTCTGCTAGGGATTGAAAGACACAAATTGCTGTAAAAAACAAATACTGGGAAATGCAAAAAACCGGTGTTCATCATCATAATTGTTACCTTGGAAGATGGTGTAGCTGAACTAACCTTCAAACTTCATCTGGGCCACAGATCTAAGGCAAAAACAAACGTAGTCTTCCTTCTATATTTAACAGGAAAATACACTGCTTCCTACCCTACCCTATCTCTCCCTCTCCGAAGCACATAGGAAGCTCTTAAGAATCAGTTAAAGACCTTTTTTATTAGAAGACATCTCTCCTTTCTAAACTAGTTCAGTTGCAGTTGGTTTTTCTTCCTGGTATCAAGCAAATTGCATTTTTTCCACCAAAAATCTTTAGAAGTTAAAGAAAACTTTCAAAGTTTAAACCTGAAAAAAAAAAACCAACCCAAGCCAGTAGTGGGGAAAAAAAAATCATTCTTAGTAAACACTAAGAGTGCAAAGAATGATTGATTGGCAGCTAATTAGCTCTGTAGAGCGGTCACCTTCATTAATAGTTGCAGTGAGTATACAGAACTATTTTTCCCTTGGTCTCAAGCTGGTCTAGAAATCCGTGAACCAGTTTGCACTTCTTTAGTGTCTCTTACTGCCTTCAACCTCTGTCCTCACTTGAGCTTTAAAACGTGTTTTCCATAAACACTTGCGAGGCTGCAAGCGGAGAAGCTGCATGAATGGTTAGGAGACACAGATACGAGCCCTGGGCTCGAGCCCAAAGTACACCGAAGTCAGTGGAAATTTCCACTGAAGTCAACCGACTGACGATCAGAGTCTTCTGCTAACTCCGGGAAGGACTCTTTCAATGTTCAAAGAGGGAGGTAGGGATTCAAATTCATCTCTGGAGAACCCAGCAGTAATATTCACAACATTAACTAAGAATTAACAATCAAAACAGACTTCAGAGCTCATGTCCTCATCTCTCCCAGCCGTTAGCCTGAATTTCAGGCTGCACTGTGTCATCAAGGTGCTTGGATCCATCTTCAAGAGACGTTGCCATGTCTCGTCCTTCCTAGATCCCTAGTTGTTTCCGACAGATATGTCACTCTGACTCATATCTATCGTCTGTAGCATCAAAAAAAGGAAAAATTGAAGTTGCTTCACTTCTCCTTCAAAGTGGGCTCTGCATAACCTGGAGGAGTGCCTGGAGCATAGAGATGGCTACAGACACAAGAGGTGCCTGCTTGGGAGCCAGTCAGCGACCCTTCCTCAAACAGTGGCTTCCCTGAAACCACCGTGGTGCCGTTTTCCATGCCTGGTCCTCAGGAGATGTATCCATGCCTGGAAGCAAGCTCTGCCCTGTGGGAGCGTGGCGGGCACTCTCCAAGCCTGGCTCTCACAAGGGTAGGATCAGGAACGCTGCTCGCTGCCTAAAGCTCTCGTGCATCCTCCGCCTAGACTGGTGCAGCAAATCCATCCAAGACTCTTCTTGCCAGTTGCCACAGCCTCAAGGTCCGGCCTCGCTCTCCCATTGCTCCCAAACACTCGCCCAGTGTCTGCAGCTCACTTGTCTCCCTCAGGTACAAGCCGCTGCGTCCACAGAGCTCCTAGGGCACGGTGAAGACCCCACATCCCACGCTGTCATCTACACCACACCTTGCTCTCTACCCACGTGGAGAACAACCATGTAGTAAATCCACGTACCCTCACACTCAGCGCTTCATAACTACGTTTTATGAGTTTCAAGGAGACAAAATGCATCACATGAGATTAGGCTGATAAATAGATTTAGGAGTGAGAGGGAGAGGATAGCCTTGTGATCATACTGAAAGGGCAAGATCTAATATTTCTACAGTGTAATTTATCAATTTAGTAAACACACTAATTCAGATTCTTTATCTGGACATTGAAACTTAAAAAAAAAAAAAAAAAGTAACTCGGCAAGCGCCAGGACAGCTCCCTTGGAAGCGACAGGAGTGACAACAAAGCATGAATAAACCTCGTCAATGCGATGCCCTTTCCAATTAATCTCAGGCATCTACCAGCGTCGTATTTCTCTTCGTAATCCCTCTGTGATTTATCCTTTGCAGCGGAGATCACATTCCCATCTGGGTATTTCTGAGCGCGCCGAAGGCAAAGTAGCGGCCCTTGTAATTTTACTTACGTCTTTATTCATTGACATTGTCACTGGTTTATGTTTGAGGGAATGAGGCACAAGTGCACAGATCTGTCAGATAAAGCAAATAAAGCAAATCACTGCCCAGGAATCAACGCACGGCCACGCAGCCAGCAAAGGCCTCCTACCCACTCTTCTCCTCGCCGCTTTCAGTCTCTGCCCTATACTTGCTTCCCCACGGACAAGCGAGCAAGTCCCTTGCAGTGGGACAGGTTACTCCAGCTCTTTCTGGAGTGGCCTGAGCTGGTACTCATCATAAAAGTCATCAGGAGATGGAGAAGTCCTGATGAGAGTCCTGACGGTGCTGCCGTCGCTCTCTTGACCTCCTGCGATCCACCGTGCTGTGCTGGCTGACGGGTTGGTTTCGTGTTGCTTCATCCATACATCTGGAAAGCCTTCAACAACCTCTGAGAAGACAGAGGTCCCACGCCATGGCATATTGGCCCCCAAGCAGTCAGCAGCCTGCGATGATGCTCTTTGGCGTGACAGAGGACAGGAGTTGCAGGTTACTCTCTGCCCAACCCTTTCAATTCAACAGTTAGAAAGGAAATTCTGTCTACCACGACTCCGAGCAAAGAGCAAAATGCACTGTGCAATCCATCTCCTAAAATATTGGCAGGACAAACGCAGCCACAAGTAGCACATCTGCACAGTCAGAGCCTTTGAAGATGCAAAGCCCAGGTGAGGACAGACACCTAAGCCTAGGAGACCACTGAAGTCCAAACACAGATCAGGAGCACAGAGGTTCTCTCGACACCACGTGAAGACCCATCACGTGCCTACTTGCTCATTTTCTCAATCTTCTTTTACCCTTTCTTTGCCCGAGTAGCAAACTGGTGATTTGGGGTCTTTTTCTTGTCTTTAGAGTCCATGTTCCCTGGACTTTCGCCACAATACCAACTGCTAAGCCTTGCACTCTGTCCTCTCCTGATGGGAAAGGCAAGATTCATAAAATCATGGAATGGTTTGGGTTGGAAGGGACCTTCAAAGCCCATCCAGTCCAACCCCCCTGCAAGGAGCAGGGACATCTCCAACCAGATCAGGTTGCTCACAGCCCCGGCCAACCTGGCCTGGAATGTTTCCAGGGAGGGGGCTTCCACCACCTCTCTGGGCAACCTGGGCCAGTGCTCCACCACCCTCAGTGTAAAAAATTTTTTCCTGATACCCAGTCTGAATCTGCCTCCCTCTATTTTAAAACCATTACCCCTCATCCCACCACAACAGAGCCTGCTAAAGAGGTTCTCCCCATCTTTTTTACCAGCTCCCTTTAGGTACTGGAAAAACCTAGACTCACAGGGAACCTCCCGTCTCCGGGTCCTGAGATTTCAAAGAACACCACTAGAACAGACGCTCCAGATAAAAATCAAGGCAGTGCTGGTATTACTGTAGTTTACACGACTTATCTGCACGTATTGTTCCATCTAAGAACATCAGGAAATGGCATCTGTGGGTGGGAAGGGAAAATGATGGCTCATAAAATAGGAAGTGCGGATTTCCTTTGAAGTTTAAAGTTCTGCTGAGGGAAAACAGCGGTAACCCAGCTGCCCTGTTACTTCTAACAACCTCCCAGGGAACGGACAACTCCGAAATAGTACAAATATTCGGTGTCAGCTGCAAGCTTAGTGACATCAGACGAGCATGGATGGATGCCTACGAGCCATGACACCAGACAGGGTGCTTTAAGGGTGAAATACACACCAGCACACCCAGTGCCGCGCGCCCATCGCGTCGCTAAATCAGGTGTAAGTTAAGATTTGCGTTGCTGCACTAATCCGAGAGGGCAGGATTGATCTGGCGCCCGTTTCGTCAGAGCAGGAACGGTATCTGCCGCTGAGGAGCTGGACTCAGAGCTGAGCTCGGGCTACTCTAAATTCCACTTCAGTGAGGGACATTTTGGCATGTTCAAAGGTCACTTGATGAGCAGATGGAAGAGGTTTCTGTGGTGGTTTGGAGGACTGGGCTCCCTGCGCTGTAGGAGATGTTGGACGCAGAGGAAGCCAAAGCAAGCAGCAGTGGTAAGCCAATGTTCACAGGAGAGGTTAAGGGAAATTTCACAGCTAGTGAGCGGCTAAGATGGTGTTAAACTGGGTGAGCAGCCCTCACAAAGAGATGGGTAAGCTCAAGGCAAGACAATTTTACATTTCTGACCTTCAGGGGTGGGCTAAACAAGCACCAACTGTTTAGGAAGGGACACGCATCACCTCATGCTCCTGGTATTAATCCTGCATCAATAACCTGCATATTTGCAATTACTGGTAACAAACAAGACAGCCAAACAAATTGTTAGAAAATTCCAACAGGAAAGAAGAACAAATTGCGTGGTTTGTGCACACCACTGGGCCAGACAGTCAGATCAGCTTCCAGTCACATCAGTAAGCGTACACTTAGCGTAAACCATGGGAGACTGAAGGCACTTAGGTTGTTTCTATGGTTAAAGCACATATTTTTCCTCTTTGATACAGAGACAGACCTATTCCTTACGAAGCGCATCCTTCTTTTAACCGTATGGCCAGCAATTGCTGTCCATCAACACACCAATAGCTTCAGGAAGCTCCATGCAAGGTCCTACTTGGTCTTTGCTGCAGCGCAGGGGCTTCACTTTGGATTCCCCTCTCCATGGAGCTACAAAACACCGCCAGAAATCTTCCCGAGGACTAAAACTGCTCAAATCAGCCCCTCAAGACTCCATGGCAGCATCTTTTCCTTTTATTTTCCTGAGCCTAAAGGCACCCAGGCTGCTCTGACAACGCGTAGGAAAAGGCTACAGCACAGGGGAGGTCTCGGGCACACAGCGATGCTCGTTCCCGCTCCACAGGGGTGAGAAGTCAGGAGACAAACTGTTCTGGTTTGTTTGCATCAACAGAAGAATAAACTCACTTCTATTAAGCTAGAAACACTGCCTCCAGTTCTAGCACACGCGATTTCCTACGCAAGGGAATCGCAGGATCACGGCTCCCACCGGGACAAAGAATTCCCTCGGTGACAATTAGCAGCGAGGCTCCGGCCGAAGCCCTTGTATTTTAACGAGTGGACGTCATTGTCATTACAGCCACTCCACCCCATTGAGCTGTAGGGCCAAAAATAGCCTCAGCTGTCGAGCTCCATCTCTCTCCATCTCTCGTCAGAGCCATTTGTAGAAACGCGAGGAGGGTGGGGGGTTGCAGCGTGAATCGGGATGGACGCCGGAGAGAAGCTCAGAGGAAAAAAAAATCCTTTGCTAAAGAGAAGACTAGCACTAAGATTAAGCCCTGGAAATAAAACTTTTTAGAACGCTCCTTGCTGCCACCTCTCCACAGATATCGTGGATTTTTCCAGGCTCTCCATACACACTGCCGTCCCCAATTTGGGGACAAAATGTATTAAGTAGAAGCAATAGCTTTACACCTGATTTTCCTCTCTTCGCTCCTCTCCTCTCCTCTGGAGGTCAATCTTTGCTCTTTTGATAGCATGGCCAGAGGCAATTAAGCAAAGCAATCCACGTGCTGTTCGGAACAGAAGAAGGACAGACTTACTACCTGGACCTGCAGCTCCATCCTCAAATATAAAGCAAGACACACTCCAGAATGACACAGAAATAACCTCACCCCTCTCTTGGCAACAACCACCATTCTCCACTTTCTGCTGGACACCAGCATCCCCAGATCCACCTCTCTTTAGCCGAAGGTTTAGGTCTTACCTGGGGTCTTGTCAGAGTCCGAGGAGAAACAAAGCTCGAGGCAGGGTAAGAAAAAGCCGATTCCTACTGAGATGACAGAAGGGGGAAAGGGGAAAAAGGGAACAGAGGACGTGGGGAGACCATGTTGGTTTTGGTTCCCCCGCCCTTTCCCCTCTAGGAAAATAAAACAGAAACCCCAGCGATGGCAGGGACACGCAGCAGAAGGTCCCCCCGAGTCCCCCGGCAGTGGCTTTGCTGCTCGGGGTTAGGCTGTGCCACCCCCTCCT
This sequence comes from Ardeotis arabs, assembly GCA_011801015.1. Classification (NCBI taxonomy): domain Eukaryota; kingdom Metazoa; phylum Chordata; class Aves; order Otidiformes; family Otididae; genus Ardeotis; species Ardeotis arabs. The sequence goes on along the minus strand of JAAGAY010012971.1, from coordinate 18,978 downwards.
CTGGGTTGTCCTCCTCCAGTCAAATCGCTGACGTGCTTTGCTTTCCCTCTGCAGCCCAGCTCCAAAATAGCTCTGGGTGTCATTTACCGGGGAGATTAAGTTTCCTGCAGGAGAGAGGCGAAAGGGCAACGTTTAGGGACTTTCTGGGACGGTCCAGCAACAGGGGGAGGTCAAAAACCATCAGAGGTGCGTGTGTTTGGTGGTGTGGGGGACAGGCTGCGGTGACGGGGTGGGTCAGAACCACTCCTCAAGAGTCCAGCCCAAAGCCAAGCGATAAACGTGACGTGGGGACACTCGGGAACGGGCAACTGCCAGCTTATCAGCGTTGCATGCTAGACAGGAATTCTTTTCCAAAGGCAACGGATCAATAGTGGGCTTATTTATAACCTCCCAAGAGGGAGAGTTGATACAATGGTGAATAAACGGCAAATTAATAAACCTCAGCCTACGTTTCCCTTTCTTAACCTAAGCCTAGCTCTCCCTACCTTTCTGCCCCATGAATCTGAAGCACCTGCAAAAATGGCATGAGCTGCACGTACATCGGACCTCAGAGGCTCAAGGTCATATTTTCGATGTTAACCAGCAAAATTGCTATTTTTTTAACAATTTCCTGAACACAGAGTTGACACCGGCTCTTATTAGCAATCCAAGTATTTTGAAATTAAAAGTAATTTCTGACAGAGAAGCTAGAAGGGAGTCGAGCAGGCTCCCCCACAACCACTTTACTGGCTATCAGGAGAGAACAACGAGATACGCTTATTTTTGGCAGTAAACAAAGCAGATAACGTGCTGCGGAGTGCGAGGGCATGGATCAGCTGAAGACACGATGGTATGTTGTGTTTACTCACTCTTCAGGGGATAAAAACACCAGCAGGCCACCAAAAGGGAGATTTATTCCAGGATTTTGAGAGCAGGAGTTGAAGAGTCAGAGGGACCAAAGACAGGGAACCGCAATAGCTGCGGTGCCCTATTATCAGGGCCGAGGAAGGGCTGTTTCTGCCTTGTACGGAGTAGACATCTCAACTCTTGAAGCCTTCAAGTTTTGTATTGGGTTTGCAGGGCATTAGCACTGAAAACTAAAGCGTGGAAGACAACCGGTGTGACCCGAGTGCCAGTGGAAACTGCTTAAAGCAGAGCTCAAGGAGAAGGTTACAAGGACAGAAAGCAATAAGATCAAGAGAAATCCATTCACTTAACGCAACGGGGTGACCAAAGACAAGGACACTGGCCAACACGAGACATTGAAGCTGTCCTAGGGCTGGTTGCTCTGCAGGGAAGAAGCTGGACACTGGTTGGGTCTAGAAGCAGATCATGTTCCATTTCATGCTGAGAGCAGGGCTGTCACCTCCTGGAGAATTGACCCAGTGATGGATGAGAAAAAGCCACAGGAAATGTAAGATCTCCCTTGATGTTGATGGGGTAAGAGAAAGAGTAGAGTTGACTCAGACTCTTATGAGGGAGACAGAAGGACCCACCTCCCAAATCTGACCGGGGCGGATTCTGATGGGATTAAATGAGCAAACAGTGTCTTTCATATTGCTGTCTTCAAGGAGGAGCTCAGAAATGCTTTATGCACTCTGCTTTTTTTTTTTTTTTTTTGGTAATGTATATAAGGGGCCAGCTGTACGTACTAGAATTACAAAGTCATGACAGCTTCATTTTCATTTTCACCACCGGCACGATTAGCAGCTCAACGACTACGGGTAACTGCTGGACCCACACGGCCGATGCTTCTCTGAAAAACAGAACAAACATCAGCACAATTCTCCACCACACATTTCGATGTAAATAAAGAACTCCACCGCTAGAACCTTGAAGAAGGTTTAGGTAATTAACATGCAGTAATCACTATGTGTATTATAACACAAATGCATCAGCTTCACGTGTTGATCTTGTGATGATGATGCAAAAACCTCTGCCCGGCTTCCAAACCACCACCTCTGATCCTCTTCACTTCTGAAATTAAGGCCCATTTTTTGGAAGGGGTTCCAGCGGTGCAGCTTGTTTCCACGGTTCACCCGGTGCCTTTCAGAGAGATGGACAAGAAACATCTTTCAGTTTTGTCTTTAGCAAGGAAGCAAGACACGCGGAAGGTGGTGTTTATTTTAAGGAAGGCTTTTAAGCGTACTTTGGTCAGCAAGTTTGTGCAATATTTTTACACTGGGAGGACCATCCTTCCTGTGGTTTGAGAAGAAAGTTCTCCAACCAAACTGGGTTTAAGAAAGAAACCAAACTGGGTTTAATGTATTGTCACCACTTTACCTAACGGGAAAGAAGATCCTTGTCCAGGTTGCCCCCCACCTCGGCATATTGTCACGGAGCTTTTATCTCCTCATTTAACTGTAAGCTCCTTGCAACTCATCTCACGCTGTCTGCCAGTACTCAGGACTGGCATCTTCTAGGCACCACACGGACGAGCGATAATCGATCTCTGTTCTTGCACTAGCAATCCCTTTTCCGGATTCCGTGGCTTGCTCTAGTTACCTTGACATGAGTGGACTGCCCAAGATGCCCTGAAAGGTCACTAAAAATGAGATGAATGGAAATATCTACAGCGCCAATTTATCTGTTCAGGAGCTAGAACACATCATGGGTTTAAAATAGAGGAAAATCTACATACGCTAAGCTAATAAAAGTTTGAATTTATAGAGAGAATGATGAAAGGGTTGAAGGAACCTTTGAACGAAAACAAATAAAATGCCATCAGGCGTGATACCAGCCCCTTCTCCTTTGAAAGGCCAACAGAGGGCTTTTCCGTAAGATTGTGTTCTTCCCACTCCAAACATCAGGGAAACGTGCTTTAAGTAGCAACTTACGTGGTTTTAAAATACAGAAAGATATTTTCTTGCACTTGAAAACGACATCTTTGAGCTCCAGAATTACTCATTTAAACTCTCGAGTTGAAAGTAAAAGGATGCCAAACTGATTTAACCGTAGTTTACAGACACTGGAACCAGCTTGGTTTTCCTCCAAGAAATCAATTAAATTCTTTGAATTACTATAACTAGCAAGGCCTGGGGCGTTAGGTCTGATTTCAATTTTCTTCTTCAGTACTAGATTTTTTGCATAAAAAGGCAGGCTTTTGTCAAAAATAGAAGATTCCTGCTTCTCCCTACAGGAGAATTTAACTTGATTTTTTTTTTTTCCTCCAATGAGATACTGCATAAAAATTTAAAAGTTGACATAGTTTTTTTTTTTCTTAGTATGTTTATTCAGTTTTCACAGTAAATAAAAAAATCATAGAATCATAGAATGGTTTGAGTTGGAAGGGACCTTCAAAGCCCACCCAGTCCAACCCCCTGCAAGGAGCAGGGACATCTCCAACCAGATCAGGTTGCTCACAGCCCCGGCCAACCTGGCCTTGAACGTTTCCAGGGATGGGGCATCCACCACCTCTCTGGGCGACCTGGGACAGTGCTCCACCACCCTCAGTGTAAAAAATTTTTTCCTAATATCCAATCTAAATCTGCCTCCCTCTATTTTAAAGCCATTACCCCTGGTCCTATCACAACAGGCCCTACTGACCAGTCTCTCCCCATCTTTCCTGTATCCTGATGTTTTTTTCTCCCCATCTAATATTAAGAATAACTCAGAAGGAAAAAAAAAAAATCAATGTTAAATTTCACACACAAGTAACCCACAGACATCACAAGACATCCCATCACATCTAACTGAGATAGGTAAGATTGCCTAATTCTGTGTGAAACATCACGCGATCACTAAAGCACTCCATGCCATATTCCCCCCAAAAAGGCTGCCTATTTTGTCAACGTTAACTGATAGAGTCATGAAGGACACAGAAAATTACTACAGTACAAAAGCAAACCGAAGTATTACATTGAGTTAAAAAAGGACAGAGGTACTGGATTTTTTATTTTTTTTTTTTAAAGGCAGCTTTTCAGAATTTTAGGAAAAATTGATCTGTGGCCAGACAACGAAAAGGCAAAATTGATGCACGCTTGTCTGGCTTGGTATCAAAGGCTTCCAAAAGAAAGCTTATAAAGGTTCCTACATCTTTTCACTGTTTCCCTGCCATTAACATGAAACCTTTTCCTACGTAGCTAATCTAAATTCCTAAATTCTAAAATTCCTCCTGCCATTTAACCCCATATACCCAAGCAGGACAGACACGTGGTGCCCTTCCGTTTTGGCAGGACGCCTGGAAATGTTTGAAGACCACAGGCTCCACTCATCTCCTCCGGCCCGAACGCCCCCAGCTCCTTTCTGACCTGCTGATGGTTGCCGTCGCTCGCGGCTGGACCGGCTCCAGCTGTCGACATGAATTTGAAGAGCAAGGAGCAGACCCCAGCTGCTGCCTTAGCAGGGAAGAGCAGGAGGATTATTTGGGACACGCTGCTGCCTTTCTACATCCCATTACAGATTTTTGCCTATTTCAAAACAGCCGGGAGTTGTTGATCCCAAATCCACTTGTGCTTCCCAGTAATTTCCAAATCCTTCAAAAAACTGCACCTCAGCAGCATTTTCCCCTGCTGCCATTGAGCACTAGATTATTTCAGATTATTTCAGATTATTTTCACTTCAAGGCCAGGCTGGATGAGGCTCTGAGCAACCTGATCTGGTTGGAGATGTCCCTGCTCCTTGCAGGGGGGTTGGGCTGGATGGGCTTTGAAGGTCCCTTCCAACCCAAACCACTCTATGATTCTATGATTTTTTGACCCTTTCAGAGAACTTCAGGTATTTTTTTCATTCACAAATTTGTGATTGTGGAACTCTAAGCCTGCCTTACCAAAGTCTTGAGACATGCTGCCAAACCAGATTTTGGGTAAAAATATTATCAGCACACCCACGGCACAGCCCGTGTGGCTTTACTTGACAAATCCTTCTGTTTTGACATTAAATCTTCAATAACTACGCAGCGAAAAAGGCTCCGCACCCGTTCCACAGTACTGGTTCTAGATCACCTTCCCAAACTGTTTACAAGACAGCCACAGAAAACAGTGTCAAGCTTATTTTTAAATCCAATTTACATGACTTTGTTTCCTTTATAACACGGTCGTACATGGGAATCAGATTGGACTGACAAAACTCCACACAGGGTCGCTGTGACTCTCCTCTTCAGAATCTTTTCAGTACTCACAAGACAGGTTTTTAGTTTTGTTCCAGCATCTTTCTGGAACTTGAAGTCCAAATACCTAGCCTATAATTCTCTTTTTTAATTTTTTTTCCTCCCCCCTTTTTAAAGACAGATGTGCACTCACCTTTCTCCGCTTTTCTGGCATGCTGGCCACCATCAGGTGTTTCATTATCACCGTAACCTCCGATCTCCTCACTCTCTGGAATACAACAAATACTCTACAACAAAGTTCGTGTGGTCTAGCCCGTTTTAAAACACCTTTCCTTTTTATGAAATTTAAAATTGATTTCTTACTTGTGAGAGACAAAGGTACTTACCCCTTGTTACAGGCATTAGCTATCATGCTCACCTGGTTGCAGCCTGGTTCGTAGTATGTAAAAATAAAATTAAAATTTTAGAAAAGAGAATTTTTTAACAACTCTCCTGCTTTGCTGAGTATTCAACCAATCATTACCCAATCTTTCCTTATATAATTGTAAAATTATTTTTGTTATTCTTAAACCACTTGATTTTGCATTTTATGTCATGCCTTAGCTTTTCCTGAGCGTCTGCCTGGGCTCATCTCTGCTCAAGCACACATCGTCTTCAAGAGCGCTTCCATCCACAGCGAGAACAACGACAAACCCAACTTTTTTACGAGGGCAGCGCAGCCCTGGAACACGTACGCAGCCTGGGATCTCCACTGAAGGAGATGTGCAAAATTGGAGCGGACGAGGCTCCGAGCTGTGAAACTGGCCCTGCTTTGAGCAGGGGTGGGAGTAGAGACTTCAGAAGTCCCTCGCGACCTTCGTTATTTTGTGTTATGACCCTATGAGCGCATCGGTTCTTCTCTCAGAATGTGTTTCTTGGAGATTGTCCCATTAAATCTGACCATGAAAGCTGTCTAGTGCTTCTTGAATGTTATATGGGTCATCTTTGATTTAAAGGGAATTTAAAAACCCTCAAACAATTAGGCTTCACTAGTTTCTCCATGGATGTATTCTCTGCATGAAGAAAAAAAAAAAAATGCTACCAGAGCAGACACTGGGTTTACTTCTTTTGCACTGAGAGCAGTGCAATTGCCATAGCTGAATAAACTTTGTCGAAAGCAGTCACTTTTAAAATAAAACTGTTTTTCAAAAATCCTTCCATTCCTTTTAAGCCCTCACAATGCCTTCCGTGGGTTTTCCTGTGTATTTCTGCTTTTCCATTTTTTCTGTCACAGCGTCACACCTTTAAATATTCCATCCTTTTTGAGAACGTGCATTCCTGAAGCGTAGGGTTTGGGTTTTTTTTGGTTTTTTTTTTTTTTTTTTGCAACAAGCAGTATTGAACAACCACCATTTCCCTGCAGGTTTACATCCAGAAGTGTTTTCACGGAAGGCTTTGCATTGCTGCGCAATACAGACCACGCGCTGTCAACCGATGAGATCAGGGAGCAGCAGGTCGGAAGCTCCTGTATGTAAATATTCAGACACTAGTAGGACATCGGAAGAAATCAGAAGCTGATTTGCCTTATGGAATGACTTCTACACAAGAAGGTTAATCCATATCAGAAAGCTCCCTAAAAGTAACGTCTATTTTTAAGCGCTTAAGTAGGACCACTGATGTCAATGGGATTAGACGCTCTCAGCCAGTCATGCGCATAAATCTCTTCCTTGGTAGCAGTTCCAGTTAAGGAAAAGTTGTCAGCATTGACAAAATTGTCCCATTTCCTCATCCCGAGCCTTCTCCAGACCTTGCCCAGTGACTCAGCTCATCCCAGTGCCTACAGATCACCGCTGTCTGGCTGCAGACGGGCAAGCGCCCGAGAAATACGCTTGAGCGTCACCTCAGCCTTTCTTCTGCCTCTCCAGCCACCCGTCTCTCGGGCTTCATCACGAGCAGAGCCCGCAGTGGCAGAAACAGCGTCCTCCTCCTCGCTAACGCGCTGCCCTGCGATCAACGACAACAAATGCTTTGCTCTAAAATAAAACTTTCCTGCCTACATTATTATGGAGTGAGGCGATTTCCACCTTCCAGGGATCACCTGAGTGCATGTTTTATCGCTTATTTTGGACGTGCTGGAGAAGCCAAGACCGACGTCTAACCTCTCATTTCTTCCAACATCCCGACGATCAAACCATCTGAGCACATTCCAGCCATGGCAGGGATTGGATTCCAGCAGGGATATCCCTGCTCCTTGCAGGGGGGTTGGACTAGATGACCTTTGAAGGTCCCTTCCAACCCAAACCATTCTATGATTCTATGGCCAACGCCTGTGTCAAAGGCTGAATCTGGAAGAGTTGTGGCGTTCTCACCCTGAATGAAGAGAAGTGGCTCTAAAACCAGTTCATGGGTAAGGGAAGATTTAGATCAGAGGGTGACAATCAGGTTGTTTTTGTTTTGTGGTTGTTTGTTTGGGTTTTTTTGAAAAAACATCTTAATTATTTTAGTTGTATTAAAATTATCTTAAATTATTTTTTAAAATTATTTGAAATAATAAAAAAAAATTTGGTTTCAGTTTTTTTTTTTTCCATTATCCTTCAGGAGGCACACGAAGGTCCCTCAGGAATGAAGGACGGAGCAAGCACCGCGAGCCTGCTCTTCTGAAAGGGATCTATTACACGAGCAATTTCGTTTAGAAGATAAACAGCGGGAACACTTCATATTTCAATCAGAGTTAGACTACAAGAACATACTCATACTGAAATACTACTGCCATTAACATTGTACAACTTATAAAAATCAGCAATGAAGATACAGTTTAATCTCCCTGCATTGAACGCTAAAACTCCTGGAGAGAGTACTCGTTCTGCTCCCTGGTGAACATGGTTGGGTGTCATTGGATTTACAGATTCCTAAAACACCTTGGGGGTGACTTTGTGTCCTTTGGTCTGCGTGCCAGTGTCAGCTTGGCTCTTGGACCTGAAGTGTCTCCTTAAACTCTGAGGCAAAATTTTTGGAAGTTACCTTGTGAGAGATATTTTACAATTATTTATACAGCTATTGGCGGCAGTCAGCGGCACTTACAGAACTTGAGGGTGGTTACGTCCCAAGAGGAGGAACATTCACACTTTTAAAAAAAAAGTGTCTGCACAAAGGATTTATAATCCTAGTAAGGCAATTTCTTTCCACATCACAGCAGAATTCAGTCCTTAAATCCCCCTCAGCTGGAACCCAGGTCAATCGTTTACAAGGTGATTTGCTGCCAGCAACTGTCTTCAAAATCTAACTTGGAGAGTCGGACTGAGTTTTGAAGGGATTCTGATTAAAATGGAATATAAAACTCTGTTTGCTGATAAGTGACGCCTATGCAGAGGGAAAACAGCAGCTGTTGCTACCACGCATCTCAGCTTGGCCGTGGTCTCAGTGGAGCTACACCGGCTCTGTCCTGTTTGGACAGCAACAGCAGCGCAAACAATGCAAGAACATCGTTCCCAAGAGCTGCTCACGCACCACGCTGGATGAACGTGAGGTGAAGAGGATAACGTAAAAACCATCTTTTTGCATTATAATCTCCATGCCAATACGTTACGTATTGAAAATGGACTTGTGGATCACAGAAATCATAAAGCAGCACCCCACCAATTCAGTTGATTGCTCCTTTAAAACCACTCATCCTTGATTCAAGTTCTGATACATCTTCAGCAGCCTTATTTTTCCACTTTAAGTGATTAGAGTCCATCCCGTACTGCTTATTAACCTCCAGCTCCTAGCACCATGCTGATACAGCTACTTAAACTCAAGCAGATCTTGAGTTCTTCCCTATTTACATCAAGAACTGAGAAGTCACCCTCAACCTCAGGAAAAGCAGAAGGAACTCTCTCCTTCAATAGGTCTGTTCCACAGCAAGATGGGAGAGAGATCAGAAATGTGTCCTGAGGTTGGAAAGCTGTGGATTTATGGAAGAGGTTTAGCTAAACAACTACGCGTGCAACAGAGCCTATGTGAGATTCAAAACTCACTCCTCCCTACAGAAGACGCTCTGTCTTCTAATTATTGATTAAAACCAAGGAACTTCTAGTAGCTCTGAATCTCATTTATATTTCTCAAACCAACAGTTTATTGGCAAACTTAAGAGTTTTTGGGACAAGAAGTTATTTCTTGTGGAGAAATGCCCACCTCTCCTTCACGTGGCGCGTGTTGGACGCAGGGCTCTGCACAGGGCACTCGCCGCACGCAGTGGGCAGCAGGAAATTTGACTTTTAACGCGACCACACAGGTAAAGAAGAAAATGGAAAAGAAAAACAAACAAAAAAAATCACTTCTGCTTTGAGAAATCTGAAGCTGGAGTGTGCAAAATTGAGACTGAACATGGATTTAGGGTCTGTTTGTGGATTGTCAGTCACTTTGTGGCCAGTGGCTCACATTTGTTCTGACACACACGTGCTTTCTTACACTCACAAAATCATACGCTGCCTTTCAAGGCATTCAAATAGATTTTTCTCGGTGCTGATTTTACAGTTAGAACCCACGTGTCCTGCTACTTGCATCTATCTCCCTGCTACTGGTGTGAAAGTCAGTAGAAATTAGGCTGGGTCCTGATTTATACGCAGATCTGAAAATAAAATAAGCACAACTAAAATATTGTACCGCTACTTTTAAAATGTCCTTAAAACCCAAAGCAAAACAATAAACAGTGAGTTAAAACGTTACGGTAAAAGCAAAAAATCTACCAACTTCACATTCAAGTTTGCAGCTGATGAGAGATCTCCACGGTTTTTATGCTGCAACGTCAATGGTTTGCTGCGACCGGCATTTTTCAGCCACCACCACAGAGCAGGAAGGACACAAACACAGGGAGTGGGGAGAAAAACCGCATTTGAATTCCGTATTGGAGATTACCTTCAGCAGTCACTTCCCCGAGCCACAGGGATCTGGGAATTCTATACCACAAGCAACAGCAGAAACTACTCGGCAGGCATCATATAGTCTGAAATCGCTGAAATTTATGATCTAAAAGAGTGTTTTGTTGTAAAATTTAGAAGTGGCCCTGCTACGAGGAAGAAAATTGCAGCAGCTGGTAAGGTAGTGTAGTCCTTACATCCCAGTGGAAGAGAGAGAGGAGTTTCTAGGACAATGCATTAGTGAGGAAGTTAAGATGATGCATATCAACACTTGTCACTTTTTCAGGTGATTGGTACTTCCCTTTCAACAGCTAGACCGAGATCTTTACGCTAAATCTCTTTTCTCCACTCCGGATGTCCATCTTCTGCATTTCACCCTCTCATTCTAAACAAATAAAGCAGACATTTTAGTTTTACATTTGCTTATAATCCATTTGAAGCAACGTTGATTTTTCAGATAAATACAACGCGGCAACGTTTGTTCTTTAAACAGGGAAAACAAAAAATGCTGCTGCTTTTAAGATTACTAATTCCAGAGTATTTATCTGAATTCACGGCTTACCGAGGCTGCACATCTTCAGCAACCCAACACTCTGGAGCTATATATATCTACACCCAGCGTGATTCACCAGCTGGAAATGAAAGGTCTCCTCGGTAAGTTGAGTCAGCGCCGTGGAAACACAGGGGCCTTGCTTTCACGTGGGACTATTCTTGAAATCAGAACAGCACAACTGAATTGTACGGCTTCACAAAGGTCAGCATATCAAATACCTATTTCAAAAAAATACTCGCAATTAACACCATTTAAAAATCAACATGAGATACCGAACATTATCAGACTAATTCAGGGGTGACAGGCCAGGAGGAAAACATTTCGCTGCGACTTTTTTTCCAAAGTATTTTCACAGGCAAGCTGCCAGCATAGTTACACTAAAATAGTTGCAACTATTCCATTACAGGTGTTTTGGAATGAGTATCAAAGCGACGAAGCTGTGTTTGAATAAAATATATCTGTCAGTGGAGGGATGTTTTGCTAATGACCTGCTAAATAACAGCGCTTTGGAAACCCCCTTCTCTACGTAAAAGAAAAAGAAAATTAAGAAAAAAAGAGGGGGTTTCTTGCAATGTCCCCAAAATTAACTCATAAAATATGGGTCCAAGTCAGCAGTGACAACTAAAACCTGCTAAGAGGAGATGAAGATAGCTTGAGTCCAGAAATCAGTGAACAAATCCGATCTGCTTCCATTATCCTAGTTCATCTCTTCCCTTGAACCTCTCTGGACACTTCGCTCTCGGTTCTCCGAACGTACGTGGCCCTGTGGTGTCACACAAAAGCGTCGGTACTTTCTTCCTCAGTCACCTACACAACACGGGAAATGGAAAAAGTTGGGGGCTTGGGATAGGAGTGAAGAGAAAAGGGAACCAAAAATGTTTGTGGGGCGTTGATTTGAGAGGAGCTCTTTCAAAAGCGAGCGACAGAAAAAGAGCTCAAGTAACTTCGTAGCGAGATATTTCACACGTATCGGTCAGCTGAGCACGGAAACGCCCTGCCTGCAATTACATTTAATTTATTCCAAGCACCAGGAAAATCTTAATGAATTTTCCACTAATGAAAAACAATTATTTTCTGAATTCCACCAGAAAATGCTTACAAATTTTAAACTCTAAACCAAGATACATTTTTTCCCCTGCAAGGTGTGTAACTGCACACTCGACTCCCCAGGACAAACAAGCTGAATCCTTGTATTGGCTTGCGAACAGTAACGCGTTCACAAACCACGCAGGACAGGATTAATCCCACCGACGCTGATAATCAGCTTACGCTCCCTCTGTTATCAGGGGGAAAAACACGGGCAATTCCAGCCCACAGGACCTGCCAGGCTGGCACTACACATCCCTGTGTTATCCAGAAGAAGGGATCCTCAAAAGCCTAGAAAAGCCAACACAGCGCTAATTAAAAAATCTACACAATATATCAACAGTACACGTCAGGTTCTGACTGTCTATACCTACCTGGTGTGCACATACAGACACACTGTATGCAATTCCACAATATAAAAAGTCCCCATACGCCTGAGATTCTCCCAAATTCATCTCTCTGAGGAAGGGAGAGGGGAATCAAGATCTGGACATCAGCGAGTTGCAAAGCACGTTGTCTTTCAGTGTCTTTTAGGACAGCACAAGAGAGTTCTGCTTACAGCTTCCAAGCTCTACGTCAACAAAACCAGATCTGTGACACTGTTAGTCTGCAAAACATGCCAAATTCATCACGCCTTTCCCCCCCAGTGAAGTACTTCCTAAAGATTGTCCTTTGTTTTCAACTATTGGATGCAGTTCTACATTTTCAGAAGCCGTCTCTTTGTGTGACCTCGCATCCAGATCAAAATATATTCCCCAGACCCCTGCGCAACAAATGCCAACCAAAACCACGTGTCCTTCCCCCACAGAATTTGCTGAAGTAATAAAACCAGTCACGTAAAACATGGAGAATTTTAATTTTTGTAACTGTGTTAAAGCAGAACAACACAACATGTCTTTTCAAGGCAGAATTCCCAAAACCAAATTCATCTCACACGGAGAACAGCAGCTGATTGGGTGAGTTGAACTAAACAAAACAAGAAGCTTTAACTATTTATTAGGGACACACATACAACGTAGTTGACTGTTTAAATAAAAGGAATCAATCACGTACATAAAAACACTAGAAAATTACACTGGCCATGATTTCTTACGGAATTCTCCTATTTCTGAGACTTTCACACATGTTACACAAACCTTACGATCTCTTTCGCCCGTTGTACTTTGCACAGAAACCCCGTGTCGGTGTGCACGGTTTGCCCGAAGCTGCTTTACGCAAGCGAACGTAACAAGGCATCCCGGTGTTCCACAGAAAATGACTAACAGGGAAAAAAGAAAAAAAAAAGGAAAAGGAGATGAAATTCACAAGTTAAGGTGTACCAACGCCCCGCAATATCAAAGCACATCCCAAAGAGATCTGCGAAGTATAATTTTAGGACTGTTACACAAGAGGTAGAAGGAAGATTTTTGCAGCTTTCATTCAAAAATCTACAGTTGTTTTATAGAAACAGTTAAACAAGCCCAAACTGATTAATGATTAAGATCTTGTATAATCGCTAATTGACTTTTTTTTAAGCTAAATTATACTTTCACGTATTTCTGTTGGGATTACTGAATGGATGAACTCACAAAACCCTTCCTCAGTAATATTCCACTAGTAGTGTAAAGTTTGCTATTTTCACTAAATGAGTTGGACCAACACACATGTAAAAGACACTTCAGACACTGAATAGTATATTAAAATAGAGACACTATTAATCTGTGTGTATCTTTCATAAAAAATAAAAGGAAACCTATTTTCCCCAGATATATTGGAAACAGCCTGATTCTGTGAAAAAACTACGCTCATTAAATTATTACTGTGCATACACAAGTTTTAAATTGGTTGTAACTTATACAGTAAAAAAAATGTAAAGCAATCTTTCTCTGGCGACGATTTTAAGTTGACTCTGATTTATTCTCTCTCTTTAACAAGCTTTTCACACACTATATGCAAATATTTTCCTTTTTAAAGCTCATTTGGCCAACACACAAAGAGGATTTACAGCTCCAGTTCCTCTTTTTTTTTTTTTTTTAAAAGTTGCTCCTAACCTGATACATTTTCAATCTCTAACCTCACAGACTACATACATTAAACGCACCGTAATTTTTTTTGCACCTTTCATTACAGTATTGCTAATGAAGTAAAATGAGGACCTTCCATTCTGTAGAACAGATAACATTAATTGGCAAAGCTATTTTTTAAAAAAAAACAAATTAGAAAGCAACGTCTACCAAAAAATAAGAGATGTGTGCTTTTTATATGATGTTCTACAAAACAAAAGAGCACGAGTGACAGAGATGGATAAACTGCACAGGAGATAAATCAAGGTCTTAGCGTGGTTAAGGCTGTATTTCCATTGAAGCAGAGCAGGATAAAACAAGGTACAAAATTCCCAGAAACCCACAAATTCAGTTTTGTCCAAGTTTCTGCAGTAGGTACACTCCTCAGCTTTAAAAGAAAAATGATCCTGCTAATTCCAAGTTGTCAGTGTGGCAAGAAGGGTTATAAAAAACGCTGGGAACATAGGCTTCTGGAGTTTCTTGACAACAAACATCCAAGGTGAACTACTAAGCTTGCACACCTAACTGGAGATACCACACCAGTAAAGCAACAAAGCCAAATAAAGACAAAAAATCTGTTAAAGCTGCTGGCTTCAACAGAAGCAGGATCACATTCATCTATTCAGCAGCCTAACTGCAAATGCATCTGTTTAAAAATAATAATAAAAATAGATATTCCCAAGTCCTGCTCTCCTACTCACGGATGCGCAGTATTCCCTGTTCTTGTTCTATATAATCTACAACCATGAGGAGTTAAATAATCAGGAACTCAAGTTTTTCCACTTCAATGACTCTACCAGGAAAAAAAATGGATGTATAGAAGACTGAGGCCATAAAGTAGAATTCAAAATTTAGTTTTACAACTACAATCAGGTACGCTGTCAAAACAATAAAGATACAAAGGACAAAAAAACCCCCAAGCCCTACTGCTTTAGGTTGCTCCAACATGCAGCATTTTGACATCACAGCTCCCAAAAAGAGAATGGGAGGGAAAAAAATACAAAATACAAAAACCACACCACACAACCCAGCTTTCAGAGCAGGTAACTATATAATTTTAAAAAAAATACATATAGGCTTAAGGTCTGTTTGTTGCATAATCTTTACAGCATTTAAATGAAAAAAAAATCCAACTTCCTACAGAATTAGAGCTATGACCTAATAAAGATTTAAAAACCAAACCAACACGTCAGTGGAAGTTTTACGCTAAGTACTCCTTGCTGTGTGTCATTCTCTACGTGTAGAAAAGCTGAGCTTAAACCCTACTTCATTCTCTTCCCTTACAGACTGAGAGGCAAGAGGTGGTGATCTCAATCCAAGAGGAAGGACCATCGCCTGTTGGTTGGAACCAGCCCTATTCCAGCCCCTCAAGCTGGCACACGGCTGGATTCCATGTCATTAAAACACACAAGGGTGGAAGGATGGCTACCAGAGGAGAAGAACAAGCCAACTCCACCCCAAGCCTCAGAAGTTGGACTCTGACAGCAGAAGATGGGAAAAGGGAAACAGTTTAAGCAAAGAAAGACTCATGGCCCCGTAGGCTCACACCCTTCTGACCACAGGAGCCACAAAGAGGAGTGATCCTATCCACTGGAAGTAGGGCTTCCTGTGGCTCAGTGTTTCCTTCCTTCTTGCAGCTCCCCTTTCCTTTTCCCATGCTGTTTGGGGAAATAAAGGAGATAATCCCAGGAAGTTTTGTGCTCATGGTCACTTCTGGAAAAGTGCATAGGCCTAAAGTGAGGATAGTTTCCACAAAAGTATCTCCACAATGCTCCAAAAAGGCAGTAAAGGCTAAATGACCTGCAAATACCTCTGCACAGCCTCCCACTGGCTTAATCTCCATCCTCTACCAGTCATTTACCTCACCAAAGAGAAAAGGTACCAGGAATATGAGACTTACGACTAGAGTACCAGTTTCCAAGCTGTAACGTAAATAATTTACAAATTATACATATCCAAATACAGACAAAAATAGTAGCAGTGGTAAATACCAAGAGCAAAGAAGAATATTCAGTTTGGAAAGAAAAAAAAAAAAAAAAAAAAAAAAAAAAAAAAAAAAA
>JAAGAY010012961.1:0-29007 GCA_011801015.1 Ardeotis arabs | reverse complement strand
AAGCTCAACATGAGCCGGCAATGTGCCCTTGCGGCCCAGAAGGCCAACCGCATCCTGGGCTGCATCAAGAGGAGCGTGGCCAGCAGGTCGAGGGAGGCGATTCTCCCCCTCTCCTCTGCCCTGGTGAGACCCCACCTGGAGTACTGTGTCCAGTTCTGGAGCCCCCAACATAAGAAGGATATGGACCAGTTGGAGAAGGTCCAGAGGAGGGCCATGAAGATGATCAGAGGGCTGGAGCACCTTTCCTATGAGGACAGGCTGAGAGAGTTGGGGCTGTTCAGCCTGGAGAAGAGGAGGCTCTGGGAAGACCTGATTGCAATCTTCTAGTACCTCAAGGGAGCCTACAAGAAAGATGGGGAGAGACTGTGCAGTAGGGCCTGTTGTGACAGGACGAGGGGTAATGGTTTTAAAATAGAGGGAGGTAGATTTAGATTAGATATTAGCAAAAATTTTTTTACAATGCGAGTTGCAGAACACTGGAACAGGTTTCCCAGAGAGGTGGTGGAAGCCCCATCCCTGGAAACGTTCAAGGCCAGGCTGGATGAGGCTCTGAGCAACCTGATCTAGACGGGGATGTCCCTGCTTCTTGCAGAGGGGTTGGACTAGATGACCTTTGAAGGTCCCTTCCAACCCTAACCATTCTATGATTTTATGACCGCACACAAGCTACCTTTCCCATACGCCATATTTAGAAGCACAAATTATTTCTCTGCAAAAATCAGAAGAAAGCAAATGACACATTTTTAACAATTGTGAAATACTTGGGAAGGAGTAGAGAAGGGATAAAGATTTTTCAGAAATTCTTGAGAAAAATCCTTATTTTACTACAGTCGAAACTAAAACTCCTGCGAACCTTTCTGGAGCCAGGATTTTATTCTTTCCTCCCCTGCCCCAACAATGTTACAATGTTCAAAAAGTTATGTAAGTTTGAAAGTCTACATTCTGTCCTGTGTTTAAATTTTATTATAGCTGGAGAATCCCTTTGAATTCACTTAGATTATTTAGAAACACAGATAGAGCTTATGATAAACACAGGTGACACACAAGTTCCCAACTTTCATCTATGAATGTCTGAATATCAATCTTTGGATTGCAAAGTTTTTCATCTAGGAAATGCTTTACTTGCCACCTTATCTCATTTAGCCAACTGGGATTATTTCTAAGAACAATTATTTACTACAAGGGAACTATGATGACACTAAATTAGCTAAAGCAAAGAAAGGCCCTGATATAACAACACAACATCTTTAGTCAATGTCTCTCCATATAATCTGCCTTGGCATTATCAAAAACTCCTGTGAATCTGAAAACTTAAAAGTAGGCAGCAGGATACTGTCATATACTCAGAACTTGCATTTTTTTTTGTCATTCTGTCACAATCATTTCCAAAGGCCGGACTTTAAAGCAAATCTCAACATTATTCAATAAGACTTAGAAATTAAACAGTTACTGTGCTTCACAGAGTCCTTTGATCGAGTTCTGCAGGTGGAAACTGAGGACTAGTGCCAAGAAGAGTCTGTGATTTCTAAATGGCAAAAATCAGAACTATGTTATCTCAGAATTTCTTCCCAAATTTAATGCACTTTTCTCTTCCAGAAGTTGGCAACAACAGGATTTCTAGTCCTAATCCTTTCTGTTTCTGCATTGTAATGCTACACAGTTTTCATGAACTTTTCAGAATTAAAAGCCTTTTGCAAGAGTACCTTCCCTTACAATAGCTTCTGGCCTAACATAATAGTTAAAATGAAAATAAAGGAAAAATAACCTAATTTATTTAGCTACAGTAACTGCTGTTTGATTACAGGCAACTCTACGAGTTCCCACAAGAATATTTGTAATCTTTCTTGGTATCTTTCCTGAAGTCTCAGATCCCAGAGTCAAGTGAAAACTTTCAGTAGAAAGTAAGTGTTAAGAACAGAACATGTGTGAATTTTTTAAAAAGCTGAGACTGTTTGAAGTACTGTCAGGGTTTTATGATGCTTGGCTCATGCTTTTTGAAGCTTAAGGTTGGCAATACACACATTCACATTGCCATAACTTGTAGCAATATTGCTGTCCTCATCCTGTTCTCAACAAAACACTCAGAATCAGAAAAATACTTTTCCTGATGCCAATTTCATGATGAAAATGGTTTTCTAGAAACAACTACATGAAATGCAGACCTAAAGCCTTATCTTCAGGCTTGATGATTCTTAGGGTGTCTTCTTTCAGGGCTCACCCTTCTCAGACTCTAGCTGCTCTTACCTACAGTCAACTCCAACTTTTCATTTATCGGCAATGTTGCAGCTACATCTTTAGATGACAGCATGATCCCTTTAACGTGGCAGGGTACTAGAGACAAATACTGTCTAGCTGTTAAAACTGCCTTTCCATAGAGCTCACATTGTTCACTGCACCTGTTTTCTCAAGAACGAAAGAAAAGATGTTTTCCTATCCACAATTTCTTCACATTTCATGCAATTTGTTGGAATAGAATGTGGGTACAATATCTTGTGCAAATTAGTCCAAAACTTGCTAAATTGTGAGGTGAAAAAGATATCATTCTTTAGAATCTGAGAAGGATGATCCCTGAAAAAAGACACCCTGCTAACCACTTTGTTAAGATGATGTCATCGATATTTGCAAGTGATGTCTTCTGGACTTACGTAGACATGCAAGATGACAATGTTCTGGCTTTAGAGTCTTTGGGATATGCAGTAAAAGTCTTTAATATCACTGATGTAATTAATTACACCACTAAAATGAGAAGCTTAAAGTTGCAATGCTTTTTTACTAAATTTACACAATGATCCTGAAGCAATTCAGACCCACCTCACTCCTTTGCTATACTGTTTGCTGTCAAGTAGCAACATAGACAGCAACTCAGTTTTATTCTATCCTTACTGTTCAGACAGCAAGTGAAACAATTCAGCTTTCAAATTCAAAACAATTCAGATTGAAATTAATCTTCATAAGCTATACATTTCAGAATAGGAAAATCTATACATTTCAGAATAGGAAAAAATGCTGTTAATTGAAACTCAAAACAGTTCAACTTCATATAAAAAAAAAGTTTCATCTCATTTTGCATTTCCACACAGTGTCATTCATCAGAAAACCATGTCGTAGGACCCTGCCTGTTGAGACAGCAAGGGATTCAAAACTGAAACAAATTCTGGTATGAAAGCCTATTTCTGAAACATACATATTAGCAAGAGAATGTTTTGCCCTGATTCCTTATTGAGCAGACTGTAGCACTAAAGTATAATTCATGAAGCCATGCATAATGGTAAAAGCAATTTACCTGATGATGTGATATGTAAGTAAATGTGGAAACAGAGTGGGAAAAAGTATTTATTTGCTTTATGATGCCAAAAAAAAGCTTTCAGCTTATTGGCCCTTGAAAGGTAGGTGATTGTAACTGTGCACATTCCTCTGTAGTGTACATTTTACTAGAGAGAAGCACAGTTTGAATAGCTTAAGTTCTCAGGGCTACTCTTTCACATTTTCTGGATTACTGTGAATGCTCCCATGTGCTGGATAGGCACAACCAAGGAAAAAAAAAAAAAAAAAAAGGATGCCAGCAAGAGTACTGGATAAAAGATGGCACTTGCATTGCTAGGGTAAAGTTTCTTTTGGCTTTCACCTTCCAATATTGCATTCACATACTGCAGTTGGTGTTAGTAAGGAGTAATAAGGCAGAAAACCTGGGACAGCTCCGAGATGAAAAGAGGCTGAGGGAATTTATTTTCCATGCCTAGTCCTATCAAGTCTAATGAACGAAAATTATCTACTAGACTTTTAAAAATGAGAAAGAGATGTAACAAAACATTGCCAGTGTCTGCTAAGCAGAGTTCATTTTCAACTAGCACAAATATTTGTCATTTAAACACACAGCATCCCAGAAGCTGCCAAGCTGACATTGCTTTTCAATTACAAGGAAAGGCATGTCTGGAGTTTCTCTTTTCCTGAAGGGTGACATCTGTCTGAGTGGCAGACTCTGCTCCGTAACTTAAAGCATCTGCACCATCCCTTTTGTAATGTAAGATATTCATTGTGGCAATTAGAACAAGGCAGGTAGATGCTCCTTACACCTCCTGTTAACTTGGACAATAGTCATGTTGCCACAGTTTACACACTGGTCTTGTAGAGAAACACACACCATCTTCCTTCTGTTTTAACCTCGTTTCTTGGAAGCTTCCCTCCAAATATTATTAGTCATTACTGTTAGACACACTCAGTTTATCACAGCCCTCATTTGAAGTGTGCCATTCATAACGGACATAATAACCACTGCAACAGATAAATCTTTGTTTCAGGACAGGTTATCCCTTCTCTTGCAAAATGAGAGGATTGTTGTGATTGTCCCTCCATGGACATATGCACTCAGAAACCTAGTGGAGGACCACGTCTGAGCCCTGGGACAGAGCTGGTGAGTGTAGATTCCACCATCACATTTCCCAGACTTTGAAAAAATCATAGACCAAAAGCTGCCCTTTCTCCCTACCCTGGATTCCCAAGAGTGTCCCAAAATCCATTTCTATCACAGCTGAGCTCCACAGTAGCAGTCATTCTGCCCCTTGTAGGCAGGGTTTCACTAAAAATATAGCACGATATTGGGCTACATCATAGAATGGTTTGGATTGGAAGGGACCTTTAAAGGTCATCTAGTCCAACCCCCCGGCAAGAAGCAGGGACATCTCTAGCTAGATCAGGTTGCTCAGAGCCCCATCCAACCTGGCCTTGAACGCTTCCAGGGATGGGGCATCTACCACCTCTCTGGGCAACCTGTTCCAGTGTTCTATGATCCTTTTTTTCCTGATGTCTAATCTAAATCTACCTCCCTCTATTTTAAAAACATGTGACCTTGTCCGGTCACAACATGCCCTACTAAACAGTTTCTCCCCATCTTTCCTGTAGGGCCCCCGTAAGGTACTAGAAGATTGCTATCAGGTCTCCCCGGAGCCTCCTCTTCTCCAGGCTGAGCAGCCCCAACTCTCTCAGCCTGTCCTCATAGGAAAGGTGCTCCAGCCCTCTGATCATCTTTGTGGCCCTCCTCTGGACCTTCTCCAGCTGGTCCATGTCCTTCTTATGTTGGGGGCTCCAGAACTGGACACAGTACTCCAGGTGGGGTCTCACCAAAGCAGAGGGGCAGAATCACCTGCCTTGACCTGCTGGCCATGCTCCTCTTGATGCAGCATCATCTCTCCACAATTCTCTTCTCCCAGGAAAAGGCATAGCATTCATCCTTCTCCATCTGTCCAGTTGTCTCCTCCTCTACATGCTCAGAGTCCTGTGACTAGCAGTAAGTGAAGGACAGAGTTGCAGAAATAACTGAGCTGCTCTTCCACAAAATGGAGGGGCACATGTGAAAGGATTGTTTTTCTGCATAAACTGAGAAAGAGTCCTCACATTTGCTCACTGCTTGCATGCTGTCCTCATTAGCACATGACTGACATGAAGTTCTCAGTACTTTCAACATTGGTTCATGAGAAGCGGAGAAAAGGCTAGCAGGGGTTTTAGCCTTATTTTACTGATTTGGCAACAGAAATCTTAAGAGAGTAGGCTCATATGGAAACCAAATTGCAGACAGTTTACCTGCTTATTTTGTAATTTTAGTTCATTTCTCATTAGTAATTGTATGGAACCCTA
The DNA here is from genome assembly GCA_011801015.1 of Ardeotis arabs. Classification (NCBI taxonomy): domain Eukaryota; kingdom Metazoa; phylum Chordata; class Aves; order Otidiformes; family Otididae; genus Ardeotis; species Ardeotis arabs. Next base: position 23,376 of record JAAGAY010012961.1, on the reverse strand, counting down.
ATGACCATGAAAATACAGAATGAGCTATTTTTCACTCCTCTTCCAGGTGGGCAAGTCTCTGAATTATTTCTCCTCATTAAGTAAAAAAACTTCAATTTGCTTTGCATGACAGTGACACAAGATCTCTCAACAGCTGTTTCAAAGGCTGCTGAAAACTACAGAGCTTTCTGTAAGGGAAAAAGAGTCTATACCTCCACATGATTGAGATAAGAGTATGCCTCATTCAGCATCAAATTAATAGCCAATGTTTTCCTAATTCACCATAGCAACAACAATACAATGGCAAAGGAGTGAAAACATCCTGGTACAGCAAATTCTGTGCTGGGGATGGTAGATGAAGCAGACAACAGCTGACATTTTATATTTATTATATACTGAGCTTTGCTAGCGGTCAGTGCAAGGTTAGCAAAAGACAAAAGGCAAGAAGATGTCGTGTGCAATAGTGTCCTCTACCTATGAAACGTATACAGGACGTTCTTGCAATTCTCATGAGTGCTATAGTAGACCTTCAGGTGAAACACTTAGCATTTCAGCATCCCAACTGGAAACAGTACTCCAGTCTGTTATGAGATCAATGAAGTGTGGAGTCTCGTATTTTCTTAAGATGCAAAATAGAGAATCAAGAAAAACAAATTAATGTATTACATTACCACCAAAACTAGCCAGAGACCTATGTAACAGAGTTCATAGTAAGCTGTTGCTACAGGGTAGAATCTATGAAGATGATAAACCGAAAAGAAGAAGTATGGCCTTACAGATTAAAACAAAGCTATGGAAAAGTTGATTTCATACTAATACACAGGATGGCAGTACACAATAGAAGCTGGCCAACATCTAGCTCTCTATAAAATATCTCAGAAGATGGTACGCTTGGTTACATTCAGCTGCATGCTCCATTTTGCACAGTGTACATCTGAGGTTTTGTGCTCTCACATGGACATAATTATGGAACTTTGTTTACACCACTTGGACAAAGTGACTATAAAATATGGAAGAAATTCTAGGTTGCAAGCCCATACACTTGAATGGTACTAGGCTGTCACCTTAAACATTTAGTACTCAGAATATTCTACCCTCTCTGCCTCACTCAAAAATTCTCTTTTTTTTCCTTTATAACCAATTGCTATTTTTTATAAAATTGTATGCATCAAAATATCTTTTCAGAATCACTAAAATAATTGAAAGAAGATAATATTAAGCACAAACAAGAGTGATAAGATTGTACTATAAACTAATACAAAGTGTCAAGTCACTGAACAGATCAAAGCACTTCCGTTACAGTGGTATGAGATCCCTCATCATGTTCAACTATCTGGAAAGACAGGAAGCAGTACGATGATGGAAACAAATCTCTAACACAAAGAGTGAAAAAAAATTGAAAATAAATGTAATATTGTAAGGCAAACTAAGTACAACTTTGAGCAGCTAAGTGAAACACCTTAGTAACATGTGAGACCCTTGGGAGTGGAAAAACTTGATTTTGCTTCATGGCAATTGTTTTATAGCTAGTACTTACATCATGCCACGTTCAACTTATACTGAATTCCACTGACCTCACATACAATCAAAACAGCACCAGTGAAAGCCATTTTATCTTGATAAAATAACTTCTTTATTGTCTGTGGTAACACAGTCAACATTAGGTGCCCACACCTGTTTACCTGACACTATTCTATAACAGTAGAGCATCATGTCTTGAATGGTATGTGGCTTTAATTACTTTTTAGATTTTGTATGAGTATACACACTAAGCTAGCACCCAACATGCCCTTATCCTATTGACACAGAAATAAAAGATGCCCTTGAGTATTCTTAACGCATGAAGTATGAAGGATTCACAAAAAAAGAAATTCCAAGTTACACTTTCAGTCACAGTAACTAGATGAAGGACTCAGAACTTGAACTGAAAAATGCTTTTTTTTTAAAAAGGTATCTATACCTTTTACACCTCACATAGAATTGTAAAGGCAACTACAATTTTCCTCCTTTGTGTTTTCAACTCAAGTATGAGCCGTAAGCAATGACAGGTTAAATTCAGGGCTTAGGATTTTTTAGCTCATCTCTAGTTTCTTATGGCTCCTCTTTGTATTACTCAGAGACAGCATAACAGTGGATAGAAGATTAGACATTATGTACTTCATGAATATCTATAAGACATTCTCTGTGCTTTTGTTTAAACTGTCTTAATCTCATAGACGCAGGTGGTACATTCATGCTATTGACAATCTGACTATATTAACAGCAGGTAAATTCAGCTTTTTATAGAGGACTAAAAATTTCTACAACAATAATACATACAAATCTTATCCTTCTTGCAACACTTGTGAAATTTCATCATCATCTTCCTCTCAGGAAGTGTCCTAAGACTTTCAGGAAATAAAAAGAATAAAAAAAAAAAACAAAAAAAAACCGCCCACACATATTCAGAGGAGCACAGCTGATTTAATAGCTTCTTCTTCCCAGCCTGAGCCTTTCTAAGCAATCCTTTGAACCGGTGCCCTTTTGGATTCAAATAGTATAAATAATATTTGCCATATATGTCTCACAGAATCTGCTATGTCCATTAAGCTATAGTTAGTTTTCCCTCCACCTCTTACTGCATCAAGCACAACGGTCACCTTTTCTTAATGATCTCATTCTACAGGCAAACCTATTTGCCTTATCTCTCATTCCTTATGCAGCCTTTAACTGAGGTACAGTACGCAACCCCATAGTGTTGTGGTCTGCGCGTAGCACAGACACGTTTGCTCCTCTGTTCATTTAAGCCTATTGAGGCTTGTATTAAAGAGCTTTTAAAAATAATTGAGGCTCTCAACCTTTTTGTTTACCCAGGCCCTTGAAAAATCTCATCTTCCTTTGACTTTAATCTGGTAAACCTTTGATGTTAGCTGTTAACCTGCTTGTATTTATCAACAACTCAAAATCCACATTACTACAGAGTAGCAGCAAGCCTCTGCTTAGCCTGTGCACGTGCACGTGCTCGGGGGGGAGGGGGACAAGGGTGGAAAGGGAAGCTTTATTGAACCGATTTCCATTAATAAATCGTTTACACTTGAAGAGTTTTCTCTTACCACAGGATATTTGGACAAGTTGCTGCCTAAAAAGTGTGTTGTAAACACAGAGGTGTTTATAGACCAGGAAATACTTAATTTCTGGGAGAAACACAGATAAAAAGATATAGTTTCAAGGAAAATGAAGGCACTTTACAATTGTCCATTTCTTAAGGGTTTTTGAGTTTATAGACATTCCCTTGGTGGGGTGATTTTAAGTACCTTTCTTTCCCACAGATGCTTTCACAAGTCACAGAGGCACTGCAATAACACCGCACGTCCTTGTCCCATTTAGGATGGCTGATTTCAGGCATCTGCACTTACACCAAAAGCACCATCTGCTTCTGCTGTCCCAGTGGCCCAGGGTCTAAGCCTCCTACAGCACACACATTGGATCTCAGCAGTGATTCCCTTCCCCCAGCCCCCACCAAATACTCAGTGTAGCCCTGAGGGCTCACCTCCCAGTAATGCAGTGCAAGGGCTTCTCTGCAGGCTGAGACCTCAACCACCAAGTACTTCCAATAATTGAAACTAATACAGCAGCACTGCAGTTATCTGCAATGTGTCCCACATTTCACACAGAGCTGGCATGGGTGAATTTCTAGCATAAAAAAAAGAAAAGAGTGCTCTTAGGAGTGCCCAGTGGTGTTCCACAAATCAGTTAGAAATGCTGACGTCAGACAGTCACAACATTTGTACTGATGACCTGGTTATTTACAGTCAGAGGAAAAACAGCAGCACTCTTCCTCTGCTTTCCATGCCAACACGTACATCCTTTAAGGCCTCATTTAGCAACATATCCAGATTACAGCCCCTGATCCCTCACCACCAAATCATTCAGGGCAAAGTGCAAGTATAGGGCAGGAACCAACTGCGGAGCTCAACTTCACTTAAATTTGCATTGTGCCCTGTTGGCATTCAGAGTTCACGCTGCCGCAGCCAAGGTGGGCCACCAAGAATAAAAGCCACTGAGGGGCTGGTTATCTAGCAAGCAAGATCAATGACTTGTGGCTCCTGCCTTTAACGTTCACCGAATCTTTTCACTCTGTGCAGAATAAAGTTACCCCTGAGAGGAAACCAAAGTCAATTCACGCTTGCCCCACACAAAGTCAGCAGCCTGTGCAAAGTTTCACAGGTATCACAATGTCTGTCTAAAGGTCCAAATAACAGGATCCAAAAAATCCTGGGAAGTTTGAACGAAGGGTATCTCTGCTGGACCCTAGGGAACCACATATGTGTAAATATATGTTTGTTATTTGTTTTATTTTTACAAAGGTCAAGAAAGGTCATATGGGTGAAAGGGAAATGCTAATTGCAGCACTCTTAAAAAGTCCTTCTCGAGGTTCCAAGCAAAGGAGATAGTTTCTCTTCTCAGGTTCAAAGCACCCTCACTGTGCTGGACCAACAGAGCAGCACAGTTTGAAGTTGAAAAGAGGGATAGCGTGGCTGCTGCTGTTTGAAGAGTAGAATAAGAAAGAGTAACATTTAAGAAGCTTGGAAGCTTTTAGAAATACACACCTTTTTTCTAGGAGGAAAGATATGTATATTTTAAAATTGTAGAAGTTTAACGAAAAGTGGGAAAAAATGTTTTATGAAACTTCATTTTGGTGATCTATTTTGTATGAATAGCACCTTTTTCTCCCTCATTATTCCTCCCACCCAGGAAACGGGTTCTGTGGTAGGACTAATAAAAAAGTCAAATACTTGTATTGATGAACGTGTTTTTAAGCATTGCGTATTCCTGGCAATGACAAGTTATTGTTTTACACATATATGTACATACAGAGTGTGCATATGTGATTGTAGAAATGTATGCACAGTATAGGTACACACATTACATATTTAAGAGACCATATATATGTATGCATATAGTATCCCTACATGCATATTAAGTGGAGCAAATTTAGACCTTGGCAGTAGTGTATGTATTTAACCTTACATACACAAATAAAACCATCAGTTTAAACCTGGACAGCAGTAAACATGCATACTTTCCTTCTAGTGGTCAAAGCTTTACCTGATATTTATGTGCAAAATTTTCTTCCAAGCTCACATTAGCACAAGAGAAATAAAGAGCAAGCCCCATGTATTTCCCTCTTCTTCCGAAAAGGAGGAGCGTCTCCTACAGCCACAAACATAATGTGAAACTGCCTCTGAGATTTTAAGAAATCTGTTAACAAAAAAAAATAATTATCTAGTGCTGATCACCACAGCTAGGAAGTGTTACTGCTGAGCCAAACACAATTTTTCTTTGTACTCTGGTGGTTTTGTAACATTAAGAACATTACTGAAAATGGTCAGACCAAAGAAGCCAATCAGCCCAGCACCTTGTCTCTCACATTGGTAAAAAAGAAAAACACAAACAACTCAACCCCCTCACCTCCCCAAAAATCCACAAACCTAAACCAACAATTAACAGCACGGAAAATACATATTTATTTTATTTTTTTTCTTTGCCATGATAACATTTCTTTTATTGTTCCTTCCATGCACAACTCCCAAGAGTACGGCCTGGATTGTCCTGATCTGATATCACTTCACACTGTTTTTTACGGATACAAACCCGCAGAGACAAGACCAGGCTGTACCAAGTTCAATAAGCAGTGCATAAAAGGGCAGGAGCTAAATTTATCTCTCAACAAGAGACTCTGCTGTAGAGCAGGGTGATGCCTTCTGCCAAGCAAGGTCAAGCTGGGAGACAGGAGTGGAGGCTGAGACCTAAGATACCTTTCCCTGTCACAGAGGAAGTCCACAAAAGGCAGCAGTTCTAAAGCAACACTGGCCACAAGGAATAAAAGCACAAGATAAGGAACACACTTGTGATCCTGACTCTTTGGACATTTGATGATCAGCCACCAGAACTAAGCCAGCATGGAGGGAAAAATACCTTGCTGTTGATTTTGACCTAAAGCCTATTACTCTCCCCACAGGCTAGAACATTGGGAAACAGACGCAAGTTTGACAATTTTGTCTCTTTTCTACTCCCAGGAAGGTGTGATTAGGCAAATATCCCTTAATCACAATCAGTTTCAGTGATAGACCCCCCCCCCCATTAGCATAAGAACACACCATGTTAATATTTCTGCTGACAATTTTTAAACTTGAGAAGCTGTATATGAAATCCACGTCCAAATTTCTTCTACGTGCCAAATTTCACCTTCTATTGCTGCACTGGGCTGGATGTAGGTACAGAATCACTGAAGTCGGAAGGGATCTTCAGAGGTCATCTTGTCCAACTCCTGGCTCAAGCAAGGTCACCTAGAGCTGGTTGCCCGGGACCATGTCCAGATAGTTTTTAAATATCTCGAAGGAGTTTTTAAATATCTCCACCACCTCTCAGGCCAATCTATTCCAGTGTTCAGATTAGGAGTTACATGCACACATGACTAATTGGGAGGAAAACACGAGACAGAGGAGCTAAGAGTCCTGGACCTCCCCCTGCCCTGCCATGAGTTTGTGGCTTGTACCCTGTGACTCCATATCCAGCAACTGCTGCTTGTTAGGGCTATTCCCAGGACTGGCTATTTTTACACCTCTCAGTCCAATCTTGTGTGAATCACTTGAGGTACTTCTCAGCCCTCACAGTCAAAACATATATAAGCTGACATGCTCTGAAAACACAGTGTCATTGTTTTAGCAGATCTGACTCCCACACAGAAGTTGCCAGAGCAGATGAGATCAATGGTCAGCACAGACTTCTGTCCCAACTCAGAGTACACAGAACTAAGCGCTCCCAAAGAAAGGATAAAAACCCTTCAGTGGTAGAACTATCCCACTGTGGACAATCTCTTGCTAATTTTGGGCAGTCACTGACTGGCTTATGCCTTTGGAGCATATGGACTCATCTCCCTTATGAATTTTTACTGCAACTAGCAAAGCTGCAGGTATTTTTATTAGTCACATCCAAGGCTGAATCCCCATTTCTGCAGTACTAAATTCACTGCCTCAGCTGTAAAGCCCTTCAGATTGTGGGGTTTTTTTTGGTGCGGAGATCATGCCTTCTTTTTGATATGACTGGGACATTGCTGAGTGGAAGTATACACCGCTTGGAAAGACAATATCAAATGTAGTAACATTGTGTTTTGCACTGACATTTAAAAACACTGCATTTGCTCAAGACAATTCCCCTCCTTATTATATGCATCACTGTACAGCTTTCTGGTGAACTACCCTCTTGACTTGAAAAAAAGAGAAGAACAGAATGCAGGAAAATCTCATGTGGCTTTACACAGGATCCACTCTGGAAACAGAGGGAGTCACATAGATAATCTAAGAGTCTTGAGCAATCTTCCACATTTAACAAGGGATGACAAGGACAGTGTGCTGGAATAGGGACATTGCATTCGGATCACACTGAACTGGATAGGAGTACCACTACATTTATCATGCCTTGTTAAAGTTATGTTATTTTCACTATAGATGGTTGTGATACTCACTCTGTCACTGACTTTATTAATAGATAATATTCCATGTAAACTCATTAGTGTCATTTATGTTCATAGCTTCATAAAGTACTAGCAACAACAGATAATAGATTTGATCTCCAGTGAAAGCATTAGGTTTCCTCAACAAGGATAACATTATATATACAATCAAAAAGAGAAGTCTGCAGTTAAAGCAATTTTCTCTCCTTCCCCATAAAAAGCACTGAAAACAATGGAAATTCATAGGCTCACAGAAGACAGAAATAGTTTGGACTTCAAAAAGTAATCTAGCTCATATCTCCTCCCAAGGTAAGATGAATTATACATAATTTAGGTCACCAAATCTATCCCTCCATTTCTGCAGTACTGTCCCTTACTATAGTTGCATTTTATGTATGTGTCAAGTCTTATGTAGCCTAAGTCACTAGGTATCTACAGCTCATCATACATTACTATTAAAAATAATCATCTTAATATTGAGACTGTTCACCTCATTTTTCTTCTAGCAGAAACTCCTTTTTAACCCCCACATAACTGTTCACAATCTTGGTGTTTATCCTGACAATATACAGTTTACAGAACTTATCTTAAATACCTCAGCACAGCTGATGCAAATTTGCACAGCAGTTTTCTGTACATTTCCCCAGCTCTATATGTTGCTCTTTACTTATACACTGGCATTTGAAAATAGTAGGTCAGTCTAGTAGCTCTCACCAAGCAACAGCACTGGGATGCTGGTAAATGGGAATAAATTGTTCAAGAAACAAGCTCAAATAAAATTATATATATATTTTTAATATATGTATATAATTAAAAAAAAAACCAAACAAAACAAAACCAACACCTTACACTTGCAAAGACTATGTTTTGCATCCTCTACATTCCTTTCCAGTTCTGCAGTTCCAACCAAAGAAGAGACCAGGTTAGGTCATTCCTCAGAGGAGCATGATTCGTTCCTCCTAGGAGCCATAAGGTCAAAAAACATAAAATGTAAAGCCTGTTTCAGGTTTCTGTTGAGACTTCTTTTGTCCTATTCAGGTATGGGTTCTTCTTTCTTGTGAAATCAGTTATATTAAACTAAACAAAGGCATTCCTGAGGAATACAAGCGAAGTGTGACTAAATTCTTGTCTCCAGTGCCTCTCAAGCACTGTTAAAAATTAGACTTCCCTTAGTTATTCTAGCAACAGAAAAGTGTTGTCTCAACATGGGGTGTTAGGTCCCATATTAGTTTTAACGGATTCCTTAATAACACTTCTCTTTTGTATTTCGCAGCATGCTGGGTTTTTTTAGTAGAACACATTGCAGGGGCTGTTTGCCCTAAGGACAAAAGTATTTTCCTTTCTCAAGCAAAAGTCCTGTTGACATGATGAAGAGCCTATCTCACTGAAAGAATAGGCATGAACTGTGGGGCATTTCAGTTTTTAAAAAAGTGGCATAAGCTTTGAATCAAGAATTCAGATGATCTACATCCAATGTTAGAATTACACTAATAACCCTCAGGGCTGAATCTAAATAAATATCAGGATCCCCGACACTGCTACTGACATTATATTACAAAGAATAATAGTTCCCTTCCTCCTTAACCCAAGTAAGTCCCAGCACAATGTACATGAAATATAATACTGATTAGGGATCAGGAACATCATCACAAATAGCAGAGATTAGTGTCTGCAGATCAGACACTCAGATGGCTGGGGAAAAGATGTTTTATCAGCCACTAGAAAACATATGCAACTTTGATCCCGCTGTTTCATGTTGGGCTTCTGTTTCTTTTGGCATGTGTTCATAGTATCAAATGCCACAGTACTGATCAATGTTCAAAAACCATATGATATCACTAACACAGTGCAAACCAAATAAAACCCAAAACGTCTAGCAATGCAGTTCAGACTCCGTGTCCTTGTAAACACATATCCCCTGATTTCTTGGTTCAATCAAATGTTGATGGAGAAAAACACATGTTACCGCACTTGGAAAGCCTGCCCTGGAGTTCCTCCTATCCCTCCATCACTTTTTAAAGGTTAGTGCTGAAATGTAATAAACAAGTATTAATAGAGATCATACTCATCTTTAGAAATGAGCAACCACTGGCTTTGCAAAGCCACATTGACATTTTGCCACTCTGCTCTGCTGCCAGTGAAATTTGATAATTTAATGAAGCAGAGATCTAACAAATGGGCAAACCTCGGTGGATTATTCAGCATCAAGGTTTGCATTACAATGTGTGAAAAAAGGATTAAAGAAGTACTTTTTAGTTATAGAAAACCCTGAGCACTGGATTAAAGTGCTGGCAAGAAGGATACAGTATCTATAGAATTTAATGGTAACTTGGCTCTATCAGGCCCTACGGCTTTAATTTCAATACAGCATTTTCCTGTTAATCCCTTGTTTGCCAGCAGTAATGTTGTTGGATTAGAATGGCCACCAGGCTGTGGTTATTTACACAAAAATTTAGGCAAATGGCTTTAATAAGGAAGAACTTACATGGCTGTTGGATATTACAAAGGTTTCATAACTTTGAACCCTGCTACTTCCTTGAATCTCTGCTAAGTTTAAAAGACCAGGAGAACTTCCTTTCACTTGCAGCAGCCAGCAAAATCTTCCAGCTGTTATCTGCCACAGCAAAAACTTTACATTGAAAGCTGAGGGGCTTAGCAAGTGCATCTGCACCAAGTTAACATTTTGTTGGCTATAAAACAGAGAGCAGATCCTCAGCTGATTTAAATTGTCAGCCTAATTCTGCTTTATATTCACTGTGCAACATAAATAACTGACTGAGCAGGAATAGGCTCATATAGCAAAAAGGTGATCTATATGCACTAAGTATTTTCTCTACTTTATTTCAGTATTCCTGCCCTGAACATCTATCCACTCTCAAACTGATTTCCTCTGTTCCCTTACAATTTTCTGGAGTGAGAGATTGAAAAACTTTCACCTGGCATCGTGGGACTGAGAGACGAAATACATTCCTCAGCAGCAATACCCCAGATTTGGTAAATGAAGAGCTAGCACCAGAGCTGTAACTTGAGGTAGCTATAGATTGCCTAACAGATAGGCAATCCCAGCGTATCTGCTCTTCACCAGGACATGAAGGGCAGGGAAGCAAATAACAGACTGGCAAGTGTGGGGAAAGGAGGCTAGTAAAGATAGAAGGGCAACTCCAGCCCATTATGAAGGCCAAAGGCATACAGAGGAAGAAGAATCAATTAAGGATCACTAAGAAATGATAACATCTCCCCTTTAAGGCTTTGTTTTGTACTACCTGGGAAACAAAAAGAAAAAGCACTCAGTTTGGAAGATTGTTTTTACATTGACCAAGTTATTTGGCAAATACAACAAAAGTATATGCCTTAAAAAGAGATTAAATTTCTATTACTGTTCTGCCACAAATGTGAGTGCTACATAAAAAGCTCCATTTCATTTGCCTCAAAAATGATCTTTAAGCTAAACAATATTTTAAAAACGTATTACATGGCTCCTGTCTTGCATCCTCCCATTCATCACATTTCACTTATCAGAAGACCTAATGCATTTATAAAAGTGACCCCCCTAGAATAAAAACATCAATAACAAACTTACTTTCTTACTAAACATGGGCTTGTATGTTGGTTATATTGAATAACTGTGGTTTGTTCATTTGAAGCAGGCCGTGTCATTTCATGCCTTACTGCAAATTATCTGATTATTTCATCAACTTAAGAAAAAGATTCTCTAAATAAAGCTTATTTCCATTCTTTCATTATGGAAAACAGATAAGAAAACCATTACTGAACAGATCTGTCCTAGCTCTTTTTCTAATCCTCTTCATTTTTCTTGGAACTACTTTCTCTGGCCCCTTCCGTACTATGAATAGAGCACAGGAAAAAAGTGGTGAGGTTTTTATTTTTTCTCTCCTCCAAAATAAATGCCTCTAATAAGATGACCGTTCCCTTGTGCCTGAGAATGCAACTTCTTTCCTTCAGGAGCTGTTGGGAGTAGAAATTCTTCGTACACTCCTTAAGAAGTAGGATAGTTTATCTGCTAAAAGGACATGGCTTGCTTCCCCACTTCAAGCCTGGCTAGTTATTATTGCTAGGGGGTGGTAAAACCAAGACTGTTCCTTATTTCTCTACAATTCATCTAACTCCTCTGACACCTCTACTTTGAGCCATTGCAAAAGTCAGAAAAGAGCACAAAGTATTTTTGATTAAAAAAGATATCCATAGACTACACAGCACAACCTATAATATTCTGTTACGTATCCTCAGCACATCCTATTATAAACACCTGCACCTATCCTGTTAAACAGACACAACATTCCTAGCTCTAAAAGCACGATATAGATAGAGAAGTGGGTAAAGGAGAAATAGCACGTGAAATAATGTTTTTGATAAATTGAAAAGGAATTGAATTTTACAGGTTTTTTTTCATTTGTGTGTATCACCCTATCCCCGCCTCTTACTGCATCGATTATGCTGTATCTTAAGAAAGGACCTGCTTAATACTTTATGCTAATTTCATACCGACTTTACCCTTACCAGCCTTTAACCTGTGTAGACTTAACCAGGACACATTTTAATTACAGTGTCTCTGGGGAAATCACAGTTATTTTTCAGTTGTACAGATGGAGATTTCCATAATCAGGAGAAATTCCTCAGGCACATTTCCTCAAAATTAGCCTTTACTAACCTAAAAAAAAAAAAAAATCCACATCACCACACCAAACCCTCTGTGCTTCTTCCTTAAGCACTCCTCATTCTTCCCAGCCTGATACCAGGGTACTCCATAGATTCTCTCCACCTCATTTGTCATAGTTGGCTCCATTCCTCAGGGCTGGATCCAAGGGAGAGTGTGACTGTGCAAGCTCACAAACAGCTTAAGGAAGCAGTCCTGCACTATGTACCCTTTCTTAATTCATGCATAGTTATTATCTTAATCAATATCTTGGTAATTAAAATCCTACATGATCAATTTCCTGGCCTTCCTACAGGCCTCTCTAATGTAAAAAAAGCATTTCCCAGTCCCCTAACTCCATACTGATGTTGTCTGTTCCAAGAATCACCAAGCTCCCTCCTTCGCTTTCAAGTTCTACAGAGACTGTCCTTGGCCATGTCAGCTAATATATTTTCTAGGACTTCTCATTACAAATTTAATATAATCCACCAATACTGTCAAGTCCCTGCTTGATTCTGCTTACTCTTCACTAAATACAGTATTAAGTCCCCACTCATTTTCTTTGCTCAGTTCTGTCTCTCACTCCAGTAATAATACAATCATTATCTCATAAATGATTCTACCTTTGGTCAGTCTTGGGCTCAAGCCCTACTTGCTCGAAAATCTATGGTGCAACACCCAGGTTAAGAATGCAAGATAGGCGAGTAATGTTTACTCTTGGAGACATATTCACACCTTGATACAATGCTGGAACCACACCAATGAATACAGAACCATTCATATAATACTTGAATTCTACCAAAATCTCCGCATCTAATAATCAGAAGCTATGTAATGTCTCTAAAAAGTAATGCAGAGGATCACTTCCAAAATGACTTCAAGCTTTCCTGCTGGAGAACATGGGCAGCCCAAACAGGACAGGTGACACTCCTGGACAGAGCACATGTGTTTTGCCTTTATTTAAATTAATAAACATTTCTGTCCTTTGAAGCTAATATGGACTTGGTCCCTTCTGTCCCCTATTCCTCCATTCCTTCCTCCCTAAAGAGAGTTGGATGAGAGCAGTCCTCACTACATAGCTCTTTTAAAGGGACTGCAGCTCTTTAATAACCCAAGTATTTGAACCAAGTGCTGTCATAAATTCACTTTATCCTGTTACAGCAATTGAAAAAGCAGAAAGCCTCTGACTATATTTAGATTTCTGTTTTCCTAAATTGGCTGATTTTTTTTTTAGCTGAGAATTGTATAGAGCAAAGGAATATTCCATTATACATTTTTGTATAGTATCCTATGCAATGGGTTTCTCTGTGTGCTGAAGCAGTAAAATATTAATCAGCAAACCATTATTCCAGGCTTCTGCTTCAGAATTTATCACTACTACAACTGATTCCATTCAATACCAGCAAACAAGAATGTATATTTCCCTTTTTCTCATTTTCTAAGCAAAGGGTTTGAACTTCCTTTCAAACACCTCTGATCTTTTTTTCATTAAATTATTGATATCAATACATAATGCTGCAGAAGAACTCTTCCTGCTTCTCCCAACTGTCATACTAACAGCCTCAGTCACAGAGCAAAAGTTACATTTTCAGGATGCCCTTGTTCACAGCCTCACATTCTGACAAAGGGCTTCTGATCGTGATCTGATTGAAGTCAAATGGCAAAACTTTCTCCGAATTCAGTGATCCAGGACAGAGTCTTAATGATTCTCCCAGAATATCAGGCAGTATTTCCTCCTTCCCCCCACTCCCCAGCATTCTTGCACTTGGAAGGTTAGTCTCAGCTGGTAAAAATTAACTAGCACAGCTTTATGGACTCTTGTGGACCAATTCACACTATCTGAAGACTGGGCCTGAAGGCAATGTCATCCCTAAAAAAAAAAAAAAGTCAGCAACAAAAAGAATAGCTCATTCACACTACATGTGACCACATTCCTAATCAGATTTTCCCATGAAGATGCTTCATTGCACCGCTGCACGCTACAAGGGAAAAGCTAGCAGCTAAAGTACTTGCTGTTAAGATTTTTCCAAGGTTCCTCAGAAAATCTCATGGAGCTGCACAAGGATTTCTGCCATTGAATTCAACAGCTTTCAGCACTTTTTGTATGTTTGCTAAGTCTGCATAAAAAAATATGAAATCACCACAGGGCCTATATCTGTTTCTCTGAAGAACTAACAAAGCATAGTTATAAATTTGCGATTAAAACCACAGACCATTGCATCCTTCACACTTAATGGTTAATGGTTCCTTGTGAAATGTGAAATGGGAGAGATGAGAAGGCTTTACCTCACCAATACATAGCTGTAAGGCACCTGTGCGGAGCACTACACAAGTACACCAACACAGAGAACATCGTATTTCCCACCTGACACACTCCACACAGGTCTTTCATTCATTAATCTGCACTTTCTTCTGCTTTCTGTTTCACCTCCTTGTATTCAATAACAAGATCATGCAGCAGAGCTTCTCACCCTAATGAACATTTCCCACTGGCATGTGTATCCACTCCAGTCCTCTACCTGTACTAGCTCTTCTAACGCTCTTCCACCTATCAGCTCAGATAGCAGCTCAGGCACTTCTCACTCAAGCCTAGACATGTCCCAGAAATGAAACTCTTGGCTGATCCTCCCACCACACCTACTCAGCTTCCAGCTCTCATTGCAGCCATGCGAGTGAGGCATAAGCCTTATTCAGCCACCCTGAATAAGGCTTCTCTTGCCTCTTCAACTCCCAAAAGCACAGAGCACCATGCAACTGTTACACTGATGAGCAGTGTTATTTACAAGTACCTGGAAATAAATATACAGCCTCATGTAATGAGCCTGCTGGGTCACTCATTGCTAGTTCTGTCAAGGGGAAAGTGTCCAGTCCATAGAGGGCCAAAGGCTAGCTCAGCATTCACTTGCTAAAGTTATTCCATAGCAGCCAGGAAACTCATGTAGGCAGATGTCAGCAAAAACAGCCAGTTTCAGGCTTCAGAAATGGAGTTTGATAAACATAATTATCCTTAGGACACTGGCTAAGTGAGGCGTTTACTTTAAAAGGCCTAGTAAATTTCCCTGTGTGTCTGTAAGTTCCCACCCTCTGTCCATCTCTCCTCAGTTTCCAAAATAACAGCCTATGCAACTGGTTTTGGGTCATCTACAGAACTGGCCTCCACTCTTCCTGCACAGGGACCCTGTTCCAACACGTCTGCTAGAACACACGGCAGCACTGAGTGCTGAAGTCAGCTACTGGAACTGAAACTGGGCCCAGTAACTAGGGCCACAGAAGGGCTCTTCCTCCTGTTTACCCTCTATTATCATTTTGTGAAGTGCAAATACTAAGCAGCACCCTCATTCCTGACCCCAAATGTAAGGTTAAAAGCAGACTGTCTAAACAAAGTAACTGATCATTTGCAGCCCCCATCCTTTCCAACTCAGCGTTGCTGCCCCATCACTGTAGCTCGCTGTGGGGTTAAGGCAGCAGTTAAAAGCAAGTTACGCATATTTTCAAGGTGAAGTGTAAAAGAAGAACAGCTACTTTTGACATGGTGAAATGTGCCCTGGAACACTCACACTAATACAAGGCGACAGATAAGAAGGCTGGAAAGGTATCTCAGAAAATCCTCCCACCCAGACCCACACAAAGATGAGATCAAGATAGTATGTTTCTTTAACCTATCAAAACTTTCAGTGAGTCTATCATGTATTTATTGCTGCACATACTTCTAACCACCTGCCTCCTTTTTTAAGAGGTAGTAGTGTCAAAAACCTTCTAATAAATAGCTCTCTTCTGTCAAATTAGCTTTTCCTACATTACACAGCACTAGTCAAAGTGTGGTATCCTAATATACAAGTCAAATTCCTTTGTTTCACCCACTGAATAAAAAAGAAAAAATGGCAGCAGTGCATCACGTTAAGGTATCAACTTGTTTCTTATCTTCAGCAGCTTCTAGTGTGGAGGGGTGAGGGGCACATTTGCTTGAACAAATCCCTCAAGTAGAATTTTGCTTGGGCCAGCTCATTTCTCTCATTATTAGAGGTTGCTGGTGCCATCAGTGTTACATTAACAGGAGCATTGTTTTGGCATTAAAAGGAAAAGGGGTTTTATGAGAATGTCATATTTCAGAAGAGAAAGCACGACCAAGCTTTTAATGCCCATCAAAACCCACCTGTTTGTCTGATCTCTTTCTTTTTTAGTTCACAATAAGTCTTTGCAGTCAAGTTCAGAGAGATTATATTTATATCTCATTTTTAAAATATATTTAAAACAGCCAAAATATCAGAGGAATTCAAGGCAGAGAAACACCTTGAAATTATTTGGTTTGGAGGCAGCAGATCTGCTGACATAGCATTTCCCAACATTTTAGTCTTTTGCTTCTGAAAGTCATTCTTGGATTTCAAATGTTTCCTTTTAAAGGCAAAAGATACTTCTGCAAAAAAACCCCAAAAACAACACACACACACAAAAAAACCCAAATACGCGCTTACCAGTACAAGACAAGCCCCTCCCCAGAAGGTTGTGATTTCTGTTGCAGTGTTACATTAGGAGACTTGCCTCCAAAGTGATCATTAGGTACTTAAAACTCCATATACCAGTTTGCAAGTTGTATCTAAAGATAATGTAGACCATATATGTAATGTAAATATCTATATCCACATCCTCAGTAAAGAAGGATTTTCATTTTGCTAAACTAGAAATAGAATTTGACTACAGGGGAAATTCAGACTTTTACCACACCAATCACAGACTTTAAACTTTTGGGCAGGATTCCAATTCTGCCACATTTAAGGACCTTCTAAAAGGTGTCAAGTGCCTGTGTTTTCACTTGCATGGAGAAACGCTTGGAAGCTGAGGTGCACTCATTACCACACAAGTGAATCACTTCCTCAGTTCTGTGAAAGGACCAGCTTCTCCCCTCTCCACAAACACATTCAAGGTCAACATATTCCCTTCCAATCCAAACCATTCTATGACTCGATGATAAGGCAGCCATCTCTTGACCACTGAGCAAAGCAGAGTTCTCCATCCCTGCTCCAGAACACATCCAGAGAACAAAATCCCACTTCCCTGTAGTTAAATCTGCCCTATTTTTGGAGGAATGCCTATTGACAACATTTCAGCTCCGGTGTGATGAAATTCCTGCTTATCGCACTGATGTTGTCTCACTGTTGGCTTGGATTCAGACAGATAGCTTTGTCATCAGCTCTGGTATGGAAATAGTGACTCCTTTCATGGCAGAAACAGTGTTTTGATCCCATGTTTGTACAGCACCTCACACAATAGTCATGGTCTGCAGCTGGAGCCTCTAACCACGTGTCATACAATAAATGCATAGGTTTTATTTAAGTTTCTTCTGCATGTGTCACAAATCTGCTGTCTATTTCTTGTGAAAGAGGAAAAAGTTCATCTCTACAGGTGTTGGACATTTCCACGGTTTGAAAAATAAAAGACAAGTGGTCAGAAGAGATGGTGGTATTTTGAGAAGGGATCTGAACAAGTATTTAGGATAAAAAGCAGTTATTCTGCAAGACATTACTAGTCTGCACAAGGTCTGGCTGGGATGTAGTTAACCTCCTCATAGCAGTCTATATGATGCTGTTTTGGATTTGTGGCCAAACCAGTGTTGATAATACACCAGTGCTTTAGCTATTGCTTAACAGCGCTCGCATAGTGTCAAGACTTCTGTTTCCTACTCTATCCCCCTCAGCAAGTAGGTCAGGGGCGGGCAAGAGGCTGGGAGGGGATGCAGCCAGGACAGCTGACCCATATGAAATATTCTGTACCGTACAATGTCACGTTCAGCTATAAAAACTAATGAGTGGGTGTGTGTGTTGTAAGCTGCCATTGCTTGGAGATCAGCTACGCACTGCTCTGCTGGTGTGTCCCTTTCCCTCCTACCCCTCCATTAAACTGTTTTTAGCTTGAACTCATGTGGGTTTTTTTCCCCCCCTCACTTTTGCCTTTCCAGTTCTCTCCCCTATCCTGCTACAACGGAGCCAGGCAGGGGGTGGAAAGCCACTGGTTAGAGACTTACCTGTCAGTAGGGGTCAACCCACAACTGTCCTTTTTGGCACTCAGCATGGTGCTGAAGATAACTATAGATTTGATCAGAATGTGCTAGACTGAATTCACAGTTGTTATATCTGTTTAGCTGTTCCTAGTCACAATGTTGATATTGTTGTTCTCAATGCTGGTTTGTTTGTTCCCTTACCTGCTCCTTTTCTTGCTGTATACCAAAGTTCAGAACTCATTAATGGCTGCTTTTGGCTTTTGCAGAGAGACTGATGCTACACAGAATAAGCGGGTAGCACTGATCATGCAATGGGCTTGACTGGGGAACTCCAACCATCCCAGAATGGGCTGATCAGAATGGTGAGGTTTTGGAGCACTTGAGGAGGTGACTCATGCCAAAAAGGTCCCCCTGTATAAGTTATCAGAAAATGGGGATCAATATGCTCTGTTTACTGGTGAGTCCTGTCATATTTTGGAAAATCATTAGAAGCAGAAAGCTGCTATATAGAGTCCCACATGACATCTCAAAAATTGTTGAAGGAAAGGGCAAATCAAGTCATTTGCAGAAGGGAAAGTCATCCAGTTGGCTCCAGATATTGCTGAATGAGAAAAATGGCCAGTACTCTCTCTCCGTACTGAGTCTTGGATGGTGGCAAATGGTTGTGGGAGCAACTACACCAACAGAAACAGATCAACAGTGTAGAGGTAAACCTGTCTGGGCTGCTGCATTGTGGCAGCACATTGCTGCCAAGGTAGAGAACCTTAGTGTAGCATGTTGGTTCTCACATGACCAAGAGTCATGCCTATGAAGAATGTCAAAACCACAAGCAGGTAGACCAGGGTGCTGGAAATGAAGATGACATTTCCACTATTTGAAAAATAAAAGACAAGCAGTCAACAAAGACGATGTTGTATGGAGAAGGGATGTGAACAAGTACTTAGGATAAATAACAACTATTCTACAGGACATTGCTAGTCACATGCTGGTTGTCTACAGACAGTATAACAAGGAGCATCTATAATTTTGCCGTATGGAAGCAGGGGGTTAGAAAAGCAGTGCTTACAGAGACTGCCTGAACTGTTCCTCTCAAATAGAAATTTATAAAAGGAAGAAAAAAAAAAAATCACACCTCAGCCTCACACAGGAACGCACTGAGGACTGGAGTCTTTTGAGAGTCAGGGGATGAAACAGTAAGAACGACTGAGGCATTAGAAGAGCTAACCCAGAGACAATTGCTGCTCAGGACTGGGCTGTTTTGTTCTGAACCTCATCTGACAGATCTTCCCAGTTTACCTAGAGGAGACTTTGAAGTAAGCACACTTGAGCTGTCCTCCTCAAGAACATTTCAGAAAACCCTGTGCTGAGAAAACACTTGCACATGATCAATATGAATGTTAGGTGAATTGGGACTTGAGAATTCAGACTCTCCCAGTATGGGGAATGTCAACAGTACAAAACTAGCAGTCTGAGTTCTGTGTTTAATACTGAAGCTCCCAGTTTAAAGGTAAGCCTGAAAACCCAAGAAAATTGCTTTGTCCAATTAGATAGTGAACTTCCAATCAGTTATCGTTTAACATTAATGTTATATATACCTACATACATAGTGTTAATTTTGTTAGCTATTTATCACACTACTCAAACAAGGGGGTTTTCCTGATCATTTTTAAAGTTTTCCTATTTCTGTATGTAGTCTGCTAACTAAAAATACCATTTGTGGCTCTCCCTTGGTTATGCAAGGCTGGTTTTTTTGAATGAAAGTATAATTAACAGAAGGAAAAAAAAAAGTGAGCACATTCTCTTGTGTTCCTCCACATGTCAGGACAGAAACCTTGTCTCCACATAGACAATTTTGTTGTCAGGCAAGCACAATCCCTTAAAGCAAGAGTTAACATAGTAACAGAATGCTCTATCAATTGTTCTTTGGAATTAAATGATGATGTATGAAGTTTTAGAAATTACCATACCTCAAACTAAAAACACACTAAATATTTAGAAATAATTCCTGAGAGTATTGAAGAGATGCTGCTATAGACAAGATGTAGGTTCCTTCAGAAACACAGGAACTGGATGGAAGAAATAATATTCTGAATTTCTGAATTGGAAGGGACATAATGGCAGCTGGTCTTCAGGTGCCTGAACTTCTATTGCAAATTAATCTATTAATCTGAATAGTCCTATAGCAAAAGGCTTAAAAAAAAAAATAAAAAAAATGAGAAGTGACTCAACACTTCTTTCCCCGAAATTATTTAATCATTTAGCTGCTAACTTTCTTTCAGTGAGGGCATTTCTATCTTCTGATTTGTGTGCTGCAATGCTCAACTATTTAATTATTTTTTTTTAAGATCCATTAGTGCTGCAGAGACAATCAAACTAAGACAGTGTAAATAGTCACACATATTACAGAGTTCAATTTCAGTTAGTCACTTACAGCTGTAGATAGTTCTGATTTGGTATATTTGAATCAACTACTAATTTACAGAACCATTACTGCTGCTGGTGGTAATAGAGAAAAAATAATCCACCAGTCTGAACCTCAGATGCCAGGATATAGTTACAAGGTTAATCAATATTTTAAATTGTATGTCTACATCGATTTTGCTTGAATAGTACGTAGAGTCAATATAGAAATTATTGTGATAACACACAAACTCTCAAAATGAGGCATTTTGCAGCCACTTCTCATACTGAAACTGTGTTTTAAAATTCTTCAGTGTATCATCAGAAGTTTAAACAGAAAATAAACAAAACAACTCTTTCTCTCTTTTCTTCCCCCTACCTCTTCCTTGCTCTTTAGCTACAGTTCTCAAAATATAACAGTTTCTGCCAGCTCTGCAAATTCAGGTAAGTAGCACCAATATATAGGGAAAAAGGCAAGGCACACTGCATATACAGCTATTGTTAAACAAACAACGAACATTGTTCATTTCAGCTTCATTCAGAACACAGAACATCTCACTGGTCCTTGCAAATGGAAATGAAGAGAAATGAAAGGTTTGGGTTTTTTTTTCCTTTATAATAGTTATTGGATTTCTGCCAGTATGCAGATTCCAGAAGTAAGTGTCTGTCATTAAAATGTTACTTTACTTTTTTTTCCCCACTTCAGATTATCTATAGTTATTCTCTCTATGGGAACATGACTCCTGTTTCATACTCTGAAACTTCTGAGATAGGATGATTACTGTTAATGATACCTACAAAAAGAGACTGCCCCTTACAGAAGCTCCGCAAGGCAGCTTGCTGTCTGGTAAGAGCCATCTGTGTGGAAACTGGTGTTGAAGTACACACCCTACGTACTCTCCTCTTGCTTTGTCTTTAGCAAAGACATTTGATTGTAAAGATATCCAAAGCTGATCACATTTAGTTCAGTCATACCACAAGTTTGATGGGCTCTCATTTTGGTATTATGAGTCTGATTTTGTTTGCAAAAAAAAGAAATTGGTGATTTTTTTTTTTTGGTCTTAGAAGATTTTATTGCTGTAAAGAAATACACTGCAGTACAAAGCTGCAACACACATGCAGTTCATCTACTGTTTAAAGAAATCCTATCTTTGTAACTTTGGCCAGCAACTGACAAAAGGAAGAGTGGGTAAAGCAGTTAAATTGTCACATCCTTGCAGAACTAGGTTCAAGCCTCTACTTCACCACAAGCTTCTGTATGCTAAGGCAAATCACTTTGCCTTATGAAAGGGAGACTTAAGTGAAGAGAAACATTCTAAACCTTCAGCTGGCATCCAAAACAGTCCTCTCCTCCCCTTCTCTGGTCCTATCCCACAGTTTTGCATCATTCCATGGCTAAGAATGCTCAGCCAGGAACAGGGAGATGTGGAGTCCAGTTATTACTCATAAAAATGTTTCTGTATAGTGTATCAGCCATAACAGAGAGAAATTTCAACCACACCTAATCAATTAGCTAGTGTCATACACCTTTCCCCCCACCCCTCCAACAACGAAAGTTTCAACAGGAGAAATGGATAGGTCCCCAAAGTCAAACAATTTGGATTTTCATACCTAAGTCAGTCTCCTGGGAGATGAGGTTTTGAATTCTCTTCAGCAAAGAAGTTAAATCTCTCTTGCTACCTACAAACACTGAACTGTAAGAATGGAGAAGAGGATTCTTTCACCATGACCACTTCCTCTCTCTTTTTTGTCCTCTCCCAGCAGCAACGGGAGAAGCAGAAACCATGCTCCTTTAGCTGAGGAAGGACAGAGGATAAGCAGAAGAGGAGAAGCTCCATGCAGCAAGCATCCCAACTCTTGAGAATCCGTCAAAGATTCCAGACACAATACTTGTCCATGTGCTTGTTGTTGCTACCTGTGAGCAGCTCACTTCTGTGCATACTTAGGGGGTTTTTTTGATCCCATTAGAAGGGCATAACTTACCACATGCCTTGTACAAGTTACATATGCCTAACAGACTTCTCATGTCTGTTGTAGGCACTCAACGTCTAAAAACAAGACAATGCATCATCTTACTTCACAGCACTTAAATATTCTGCTGGTTCCAAACCTTAAAGTCTAGCATCTTCTCCCACATCCACAGACAGGGACACAACTTGTCATTTGTTACTGTATTAATGTCATACCAGTGCTGTGCACAGAAACGTAAAGACTGGGAGGTATTTAGACACTGTAGTAATGTAGGGCACACACACTTTCTTTATCAGGAGTGAGAATGGAAAACAGGACAAACTCGACACCTTCAAAATTTTATCTAGCAAAAAGTTCATCAGTACAGACCATCTGACTCATGTACTTTGAGCAACACTTTAGAGACACTTACTCAGGAAAAGACAGTCAAAACAAAATCAGTACCAGAAACCAACTTGGTTTGTAACACAACCTGTTTGTATGTGTGGCTAGACTAGTTGGACTTTCTCTCCTTTTCCTTCACTAATTGAGAAAATACAGATAATGACAAGAACAAGTTTTGGCCTGTACCCCGGGCTGTATCTGAACTGTGAATACAGTAACTCAAGGGGAGGCTTCAAAATCACCTGCACGAGCCACGAGGGAGCAGGTCACTTGGACCACAGCGCTTCCCTTGTCACATCACTTACAATAGCCTTACGAAGCCAGAGGAGTCAGTTACCCAAAAACATACTCCACTAGAAATTTAAGCTGGATTTAAGTTACTCTGCACTGCTGGAGCAGCACAAAGCTGCCTTTAGAGATTTGTGAATGTAGCTTCATATTGTCACACCTCAGCTTTCAATAAATTCTTCTCTAGGGAACACACACTCCCTTCTGTGC
>JAAGAY010012935.1:0-18460 GCA_011801015.1 Ardeotis arabs | reverse complement strand
TAGGATGGAGCCCGTCTGGTCCCATGGACCTGTGGCAGTCCAGATGGAGGAGGAGCTCTCTAACTGTCTCCACCTGTACCACAGGGGGTGTATTCGGCCTGGCATCCCAGACTTCCAGATTAGGGCATAAAGTGCCCTGAGGATAACTGATCTGCCTATTAAAGGCAGAAGTAAAGAAGGCGTTGAGGACCTCAGCCTTCTCCTTATCCTCAGTGGTCACATTCCCCGCTGCATCAAGTAAAGGGTGTAAATTCTCCTTGTTTCTTCTCTTACCACTGATATATTTGTAAAAGGATTTCTTGTTCTCTTTTACTGCAGTGGCCAATCTGAGTTCATGCTGATTTGACAGTCTTTGAACTAATCTACCTTGAAACATGATGCTAAATTTAAAGTTGCACTTGTAAAATTATTTCTAAAATGGTAATTATCCTTCCTATCCAGGCTAATCTAAGTAGTGCATAAAGCTATATCTTTGTGGCAGCCTAATCTGAGACTTTGTTAGCAGCAATTAGAAGCATTTCTCTGCAGATGTTTCTTCCAATAGCTTCTCTATGACCTGAACTCCTCTTTCAGAGACCCTGAAAAAGTTCACATCCGTTTTCAATTTTCAAACAAAAGCCAACAGCTATAGAATTCAAGAAGCCCTGAGACAGAGATGCTTGTTTTCCAGATAATATTAGCCTTTCCATGTGTAGTTACTGCAGCACTACATCACGCTGAGTCCTTTCTTAACAACACACTGATGTCAAGGCAACTGTTAGCTTTGCTTTATTTCGTGTTTCGGAGTGTTACTCAGGTTTCAGACACTCCTGTGATGCTTAAACAGAAACAGAGATAAACTGTTACCTATAGAGAATGTAATCTTTGTTTTCTCACAGAAAGGTAGAGCTAAATGTTCAACTGGTAAGTCTGTATTAGATAGCTTCAGTGTCTGCCTTGGGCTAGATAATGTACACTGGCTGTGAATCTAGGACTTTTTAAAGTGGCTTATATAAGAGGCAGCACAAATGAAAGGAATACATTTGTAAAAGAGGGAGGGAAAAAAAATCTATAGTGTTATTCTACTCTGTTGGCCTGGTATTTTTCTATTCACTTAAGAGTAATTCCACTATGCTGAATGGCAGTTTATTGCTTTTCAAAAGAAGCAACTTCATTCACTGCCACTGAGTAACTTCTCAGCTCAGCTGTGAAAAATCAACTGGTTTTATTCCTCATGTGAGAAGCAGAGAGCTCAGAAATCCCTGTGCACTACATAAATGAGGCCTAGAAGTGGGTGGGCTGCTTTGTTTATAATTATGTTTGGCTTCCTGGTCAGCGGAGATGTGAATGATGAGAAGTACTGGAAGTGGTTTGGAGAAAAAGCTGTATCTTTGCTTAATTCTGGCAAAATAATTCCATGGAAACCATGTAGAAATTGTAAAAGAGGAAATACCTCTACAAGAGCCTCCTCATGAATGCATGTGACAATGAAGCAGTTTGTCCTTGGCCCTGAGCTGGGGTCATTCCACATTTATACTAGGGACTAAGACACAGATTTTAAACTTCATGATGTAACAAAAAAGTGTGATTTAAAGTGAAGAAAATTTTAAGACTTCATCAAAACCCATAAATACATTTTGTTTAATTTTGTCAAAATGATGCGTAAATCTATTTCTTCTCCTGTGCGAAAAGACTGTTTGTGTCATTTATAGCTTGCTTTTTAGCCCTCCTTTTGGCTGTTACAACTTTCCTTAATATAGTGCAAGGAGAGTGATATATATGGCTAACACTGAAGAACACTGTCTCTCAAAATCAGTTTTTATGTTCTTTTTTCTTAAGTGATTTCATAAATATTTTTGCAGAGGGACACAAAACAAAAATAAGTATGGAATGGCTTTTTGCCACTGATATTCTTCCACTGTTAAAGAAAGAGGAAATTTTTTTCTTCTAGTGACACTGCTTTGGTATAAGGAAGTGTATTATTATTCATTGAGATATATACTGCCATGTGACATTTTTAAAGCACCTCAGTAAAGGTTATTGAGGTTATTTTATTTATAAAATCTATAATAAAATTAGATGACCTACGTAAATCAGTCTGTCATAATGTTTGCATTTTCAGCTGAAAGATATAGAAAATAAAAATCCATAGGAAAGCAAAAAGTACTTGGCATGCAGAGCAATTTACTAATTGGAAAAAAAAATAAATTATCCACATTGTGCTTTGTCAGCAAAAATTCCTCTCTTTGATTCCAGCAATTCAAAGCCAAAAGGCAAGGTTGAAGATGTAGATTCAGGTTGCATGTACCGGACTCCAAAATTAATTTTAATGCAACAGTCTCGATATTTGACTAGTCTGCATGATTATAATTTATTTCTGGACATTACCACTTGCTAAATGTTCCAATCACTTTGGGCAAACCTTGCAAAGTTGTCCTGTCTTTCATAACCCAACTGTGATAAACCTCATTGCTTGGCTAAAGAAAGCTGCTTTGGATGCCAGCTCACTCACAATGCTGCTTTACTTGTCTTGAGGAGTGCCAGGAAGAAGTGCTTGCAGAAGCTGATTTTTAAGAACCCCTAAGCAGCCTCAGCAACCCTGGAGACCTGTGAGCACTTAACTCTTCTAAAAGGAAAGCTCAGGAAACTAAGAATTGAACCTGTACCTCCACATAATGTTTAACCATGTCAGGGCAGTAAAGAGCTCTTTCACAAAGTGGCTTATACTGGATGTGTGTGTAACTTCAGCCATTGCAAGATTTCTGTTTTATTTGCCCTCATTCACCCCGACAGCATTTAAGTGCACGCTGTTCAGTTTCTCTATTTTTACACCACTAAAAAGATCTATTAAGAATGAAACATTCAGCACAGCTTTATATTCTGAATTAGCACTGCAAACATTAAGATAGTCCTTACTCTTCTTTCTCAAGGATGTATAATTGACATTTTGTCTCTGTATCAAACAAACAAAGTGAGCACAACTTTGCTATCCAATAATTTTTATTTTTTCTCTGATGTAAGTCTCCACTTATTTTCTCCAGATTTAATAATAATACCAATTACATTTTCATGTGTCCAGGTTTTTGCTAATTTAAAGAATCTGACTAAACATGGGTATTGGCTAATTTTTGCAGCTTTCAATATATTTTTTGTTGCTCAGGCGACAACCTATTCTCATTATTTCCACTAAAAGGCATCAATGGTTTTCCAAACAGCAGGGTTCCTATTTGGAGGACAGACATGAAGTCCCCTCTTTAAACTATACTTCAAGAGCTTTACTTTCATACTAGAAGAGCCACAAGTCACAAGGAGATGTTTTTCTTACCATAGTGAGGAATTATTGCCCAAGCCATTGCAGAAGCGTAGATGCCGCCAATCATCCAAAACATACAGAGCCAGCTCAGGTGTTCACCTCGTTTCTCCCGAGCAAGCACTTCCGAAAAGTAGGAGAAGACTGTTGGCACAGCTCCACCAATCCTAAAAGGAGATATAGTTGAAGTCTGAACAAGCCCATAGCTGCAGTCATTTAAAACACAAACAACCAGCAGCTTCTCTGGCGAGAGGATTTTTTCTCAAATTGCGCCATGTATTGGGGAACTCTTGAGGAAAATTTCACCAGTTTGGACACAATTTTTGTCAAATATTTCACTGAAAATTATCTGTACAATTCATTGCATTCAATGTTTCAAAAGGATTGTCAATATGCCAGCCGCCAAAACAGAAACCAGCACAAAGCACTGACTTTCACCACTACAAAAATCCTGAAATCATAGCAGTCTACCGACAAGTGTCAAAATATGTTGCACTCAACTGAAAATATTAGTAATTTTCCCAAAGAATAATAGATATTTCTCTACATCTTACCTCCCATACTTTAGTTAATCCAGAAGTGACTAAATGACAACTATGTTATGAATACATTTTATTTCACACATATTTAAAATTATGTTCTATTCAGTTGCACTACGTGATTTGCTAAGCTTGTGCGGGTTTTTTACTTAAGTTTTTTATGAAAACCCTATGCATTCATATAATATTCAGTCTTTCACATGGTAAAAATAAATATTATCTAAAGGTTAGTTTGACAGAAAAAGGAGTTCATCTTGGTTTTACAAAAATTAGAGTAACTCAAATTATCTATCATTTTTTAGTAGCAGCTTCCAGATAATCTTTTACTGTTTTTACCTCTCCACTAACAATGCAAGCTGTCAAATGTTCCACAACAGGACAAGTCCTTCTGGATTTCCTTTTTCCTGCTGAAGAAAATACCTGTGAAGCTTGAAGAGATATTTTCACAGACCAGATTATACTTTAAAGCAGTGTCTTGCATGGTTTGAATTTTTAACTTAATTTTAAAGATAAATACATATTTATGCTGTCATCTGGGAGCTGCCAAACTGGGAGCAAAAAAGGAAGCTTGAAACAGATTAAAACAAATATTAAAAATTAAAACATGAATACAGAAATATTATTTTATTCCTAAGAAAATTCAGTGCCATAACAATAGTTAGTTTTATATAGTTAATTTTATAAAGCAAGTTTTATTAAATGCTTTATTAAAATAAGTTTACTTTAAGACATCTTCAGGTTCAGTGATGAAATACCAAATTGAGTGATTATATTTGTTTAAGGCTCTGCCCTTGTATTACCTCCTTCTAGACAGCTCTTCATGAAGTACCGTTGGTCAGCTCTTAGCTTTACAACGAATGTTTCCCACAGTTGAGCTTGCTAGCTCTTAACCTCTCTGCCACTTCTGCAAAGGTTTATACCTCCGTGAATTCTTGTTAGTTATACAGCTAGCAAGGGTTGTATCTCGTTTGTTCTCAGTGGTGAAAACACTAAAAGCCTTCACTAGTGAACTGCCCTGTCCCAGGCAATGGGAGACATTGTCTTTGGAGGTTTTCCTGGAAGCCCGGGGTGATGAATAGTGGAAGAACCATGGCCAAGGGTGGAATCACAGCTCGTTTTGCTGTCATGGGGAAGCCCTGCTACCTCAGTGCTGCTATGGACTCGGGGCTGTCCAGTTGCCGAAGTATAAGTGGGTTACAGTTATGATTTCTTACCCTCCAGGGCTCAGACACAGCTTTGAACTGCACTCCCACAATATTGCCCAAATACAGTACTCGTGGATGTAATTAGAGTTCTTTTCCTAAGGTTGACAATTCACTAGCAGAACCAGAAACAAAGTCGTCTTCTTTCCTGCCTAAGCTGGGAAGTGCTGATGAGGAGCTACAGGCGTCCCACTTTCAGGAAGACCTAAATTAATAGATTGCTTATGGCGTGTAGGACAGCATCAGTCCCCTGGGAGACAGTCCTGAGGGGCAAAGGGGCTCAGGAAGGCTGGACATTCTTCAAGAAGGAAGTCTTAAAGGCACAGGAGCAGGCTGTCTCCTGCAGGCTGTCCCCTGCAGGGACGAACCAGCAGGGGAGACGCCTGGCTGCACAGGAAGCTTTTGCTAGGACTCAGGGAAAAAAGAAGAGTCTACCACTTTTGGAAGAAGGGGCAGGCAACTCAAGAAGAGTACAAGGAACTTGTTAGGTCATGTAGACAGAAAATTAGAAAGGCAACAGCCCAGCTAGAACTCAATCTGGCCACTGCTGTTAAGGATAATAAGAAATGCTTTTACAAACACATTAACAACAAAAAGAGAGCCAAGGAGTATCTCCATCCTTTATGGGGGCACACATTGTCACCAAGAATGAGGAAAAGGCTGAGGTACTTAATACCTTCTTTGCCTCAGTCTTTAATAATCAGACCAGTTATTCCCAGGGTGATCAGCCCCCTGAGCTGGAAGAAGGGGACAGAGAGCGGAATGAACCCCCCACAATCCAGGCAGAAACAGTTAACAATCTGCTGCACCACCTGGACACTCACAAGCCTATGGGGCCGGATGGGATCCACCCGAGAGTACTGAGGTAGCTGGAGGAGGAGCTTGCCAAGCCACTCTCCATCATCTATCAGCAGTCCTGGTTAACAGGGGAGGTCCAAGAACACTGCAGGCTTGCTAGTGTGACGCCCATCTACAAGAAGGGCCAGAAGGAGGATCCGAGGAACTACAGGCCTGTCAGCCTGACCTCGGTACCAGGGAAGATTATGAAGCAATTCTTCTTGAGTGCACTCACCAGGCATGTGCAGGACAACCAGGGGATCAGGCCCAGACAGCCTGGGTTCATGAAGGGCAGGTCCTGCTTGACTAACCTGATGTCCTTCTATGACTAGGTGACCCACCTAGTGGATAACAGGGAGGCTGTGGATGTTATTTTCCTGGACTTTAGCAAAGCCTTTCATATTGTCTCCCACAGCATTTCCCTGGAGAAGCTGATGGTGCATGGCTTGGACAGGTGTACCCTGCAATGGGCTAAAAACTGGGTGGCTGAGCGCAGAGAGTTGTGGTGGATGAAGTTAAATCCAGTTGGCAGCTGGTCACAAGTGGCGTTCCCCAGGGCTCAGTACTGGGGCCAGTTCTGTTTAATACCTTTATCAACAATCTGGATGAGGGGATTGAGTGCTCCCTCAGCAAGTTTGCAGATGACACCAAATTGGATGGCAGTGTCGATCTGCACGAAGGTAGGAAGACTCTGCAGAGCGATCTCGACAGGCTGGATCAATGGGATAAGACAAACTGTGTGAGGTTCAACAAGGCCAAGTGCTGGCTTCTGCACTTGGGTCAAAACAACTCCATGCAACGCTACAGGCTTGGGGAAGAGTGGCTGGAAAGCTGCCTGGAGTAAATGGACCTGGAGGTATTGGTTGAGAGCTGGCTCAACATGAGCCAGCAGTGTGCCTAGGTGGCCAAGAAGGCCAACAGCATCCTGGCTTGTATCAGGAATAGTGTGGCCAGCAGGAGTAGGGAAGTGATCATGCCCCTATAGTCAGTACTGGTGAGGCTGCATCTCAAATACTGTGTTCAGTTTCAGGCCTCCTCACTACAAGAAGGACGTTGAGTTGCTGAAGCATGTCCAGAGAAGGGCCATGAAGCTGGTGAGGGGTCTGGAGAACAAGTCTTATGAGGAGAGGCTGAGGGAACTGGGATTGTTTAGTCTGGAGAAGAGGAGGCTGAGGGGAGACCACATCGCTCTCTACAACTACCTGAAAGGAGGTTGTGGAGAGGCAGGTGTTGGTCTCTTCTCCCAGATAACTTGTGATAGGACAAGAGGAAATGGCCTCAAGTCGTGGCAGGGGATGTTTAGGATGGATATTAGGAAACACTTCTTTAATGAAAGAGTGATCAGGCACTGTAATGGGCTGTCAAAGGAAGTGGTGGACTCATCATCCCTGGAGGTGTTAAAAAAATGTGCAGACATGGCACTTCAGGACACTGTTCAGTAGGCACAGTGGTGTTAGGTTGACAGTTGGACTTGATGATCTTGGAAGTTTTTTCCAGCCTTAAAGATTCTATGATTCTATTCTATGATCATTCATGCAACAACACCCTGCCTAAAGAGAATATTTTTTGCTAAGTTAGTGCTTTTTTCTCTGATTGTTTCTGCTCATTAAGAAAAGTACAAAGAGTGGCAGATAAATATATATTTGGTAATTTTCCTCTTCTATTGTCCAATCTTTTCTTCTAAATCTACAATTTTCTTAATTTCATATGTTTTTTCATGAAGTACAGAATATTGTCTTTATTTTATAAAGCGGTTACTACGGTAGTAAATGTAGCCTGAAACTGTCCATGCTATATAGCACAATTCATAATAAATCATATTTAGCACTTTAATAGTTTTCTTATTCTAAAGTGCTTGAAAACATTGTCTATAAAGTGTTAATTTCAGGCAATAGAGTTCTTGTGCTTATGAAATTAAAAACTGAACATACAGTCTTCTTGAAATCTCCCTTGAATCTCCTAGGCTGGAACTCCAATGAAGTGGGGCTTATGCAGAGTTTCCAATGGGTGGAATAAGTCATGCATCCAAAGGTTGTACAAACATCTGTAGGATGATAGTTTAGGAAATGGGTGAATGCTTCAGGTGGAAAGAATACACCCTACCTTAATGTCATAAAAGGTACAGAAATTCTGACCAAAGGCAGCAAAAAAGGCATCTCCTACCTGTTAGCATGAACCAACTGTACCATGGAGGAAAGCTTGATGCTGCTTTAATGTTCAAAACTGATCCTGGTGGGTTGACTCCTATGCTACGTCCTAAATGTCCCTCAAGGCTACAGAAGAAGTATTGTCTGTACTGACCAATATAGTAGGTCAGCTTTTCTAACAAGTAGACCTTATAGAGGAATTTTGGAGCCAGCAAACAAAAATGTTTATTTGGGATATGCAAATAAACAGAAAAAAAAATTAATCAGCTTTGAAAAAAACAGTTTTTCTCTTTCATGTGATGTGATTAAGTTGACATTTCCAGTGAGTACACCAATGGGCTAAGAAAAGCCTGAAAGTCCAGGTACCATGTTCATACTGAATAAACAGTGAAAATAACTTGTCTACTGTCTAAAGAAGAAGAAAAAGATATGTTTTCATCATATAGACAACAAAGGCTATTTAGAGTTTTAGGCCTCTGTTTCATAGCAACTGTATTATAAAGTGTGTTAGACACTTCTTCGCACCTTAAACATGTGAATGGAAAACTTACTTCTCAGTTGGTTAAATCCTTCCTTCTGGCCTCCTGTAAGTGTGGAGTGATACTACTAGAAGCTGTTAGGATATCAGTACCTAAAAAGCTCTTCCTATGTCACAAAGCTACTACAATGACTAAAAAACTATTATGAAAATCTTACAGAGGCTAATCAACAGCTGAATTGGAGGAGAGAGGAGGGAGATGGAGAGGAAGCATCCTGCTACTGAAGACTGTTGGTTTGCTCTTACGCTGCACAATCTCAGGGTGGCAGTAGCCATGTCCCTATTCCCTAAAACTTGCTCCCAAATGCAGGGGAAGTGACAGCAGAAAGGGAGAGCAGGAAGAGCCACAGCTGTTATCACACCAAACAACAATGAGAAAACTCCTTAAAAACTGTGTGGACCTAGAGATCGTTTTTAAGTAGCAAAGAAATTTTTGTCTTACTCTTGCAGAAATTTTAATGTGTGCTTGGTACCACAGCCTTTTACTATTATATTACTAATGTAGTATCTGGTATACTGAACATCGCTAGCAGAAGCATAAACTAGCTCTCAGACTTGGGCAAGAGAAGATCAGTGCAACTCTGACTTCTTCCATCACTCTCTTGTAAGGATCTTTCACATACTTCAGCAGCCACTACATATTATGAATTAATTTATCAAATGCTCATACTAAAAAAACCCACCATATCACCTAACAGCTGCAAGGGAAAATGCACTTTCTACAGCCAAAAAAAGTTCTAGGCTCAATCTCACCTTCACTTACACTCATATAAGCCCTTAATAATTCAGTGGCTCCAGTTGAGCTCTTCCCTGTTTACCTGGAAGCAGCAGGATTTAATCCCCAATGTTTTTGTATTACAAGTTTGAAAGTGGACTGTCTCTTTGCTATCCCACCAACGTTGTGTGGAATGGATGATGGCATGCATGGGAGAAAATTCCAGATAAAATCAAAGGCAGAGTTGCTAACTGATTTTAAAGTAGGAAGACTTCAACTTTTGTTTTATGGGAAATACAAACACTGTTTTCCCACAGAATACAGTATTAAGTCTGCTTCTGGCAATTAATTGTTATGATACAGTGGGCTGTTTCCTTTTATTGTGTTTATAAATTACACTGCTCATCCTCATTTGTAGAAAAGGATGATACATGAAATTACATTCTTCTCTTCACATGTCTGCATGTGCAGATGAAAAACCTCTGAAAACCATGGTAACTTCAGAAGAACGTTTATTCTAAAAGATGGGAAGGATCTTAGTTTTCTTAAATAAAAACTATTCAAGCAAACTGAAGTTTCTACAACTTATTTGTTGATGTTATTTCTTCAGTCATCATAGCCAAAGCAGTGAACATAAAATTGTTATCCACGGATCACAGAGGGGAGTCCATGCATTATTTCCTAGCGGGTCACAAAAAGTATCTAGGAGGTGCAAATATGTTGTGAGTATGTACAAATTAACAATACAGGTGTTTTTTTTACCTCCACTGGAAAACTGTGTAGAGTCTGAACTTTTTTAAAAAAAAAAGATTAAGAAACTGCTGGTCTAAACCTCTGGGTTGATGATCATAAGTGATAGCTGTCTCCAGAATAACAGATTCTGTAATGAGGCACAGTCTAATACCAGCAGGAGGCAAAACTTTGCTGAGCTTGGCTCAAGATGGTAAAATAAACTCTCTCGCTCTGTAAGGATCAGTCTCTCCACCTAAAACAACAGGATGCATTCCTTCAGCCTTATCTTTTTTTAATAAATATGTAAGAATACATGCAAACCCAACATTTAATAAACAGCAGGAGCCCTTTTCTACTGCACATATTGCTCTGTATGTGGAGAGAATGGCATAAATGTCAGTCAAAAGAATAACAAACATCAGTCATGATATTATTCAGTTATTTTTTATCTCCTCTAATAAACCGCATCTGAAGTAGGCAGAGCAAGAGCAGAATACATGATTTTTTTTGTATTTTCTCAGAAAGATGTACTTCAATTGGAAGGAAATACCAACTAATCAGCATATTGTTACCCTTTTTGATGCAGAAATCAGACAGTTTTTGAGCCTTATGGGTTACTTCTGTTTGGAGAAAAAACTAATGACTTAACAATTTATGTGACGTCATCTTGGTTATAGAAAATGTACACATTCTACCCCCAAATTCTTATTTTACTCTTACTTCTTGCTCTTTTTCAAGATTGTATTGTTAACATCTTTCTAGCTACATTTTTAGGTTTTGGCTCCTTCTTTCTGTCTGCTTTTGCTCATATGCAGACTCATACACACAGAGTCCTCCATTGTCTGGTACCCGTATCTTGCAGCTGCATTTAGTCTCTGGTGAAAGCCCTCTCCTACATAGTTCAGCTTTCACTCAGTGTGCATATGGCATGTATTTTGGGTGATAGGTCATATTTGCTCAATTCTGTTAGTTCAAAAATGTGTTGTACTGTTTATTCTAGTTATTCACAAAGGAAGGTGGCTCCTTATCCAATGTTTTGATGCTTTTTTTTTTTAAAAAAAAATATAGATTCTAAAAGAACAACAGTTATTCAAGAGGAAATGGCAATACAGAAATAAGAAACTGATCTTATCTCACTTTTCCGCAAAAGAAGGTTAAATATCTGACCCCAGAAAATCATCCAAACCGAAAGCTATACTTTCATAATGTTACGTATGTACAATCTCTGTTCATGTTTGTTCTATTAAATTATGGGGAAGGGGAAACCAAAAGGAGATTTAAGCGATGCACCCTAGAAGAATAGGATTCAGTGAAACAAACAAAGAGGTAAGGTATATTTGCATTTTATTTCTTAGATACAAAGATGATAAGTGTCTACTAATCTACCTTCAGAGCTGTGATTTGTCACAATGGATTTTGGCAGCTGCACAGTGTGACAGCTGGGATGAAAATACTTCTGTGAGGCATTCAGGAACCTCTGGCTTCAGATAGAAGCCTTTGTTTATTTGCACACTAGCCAAAGGGAGTTGAAGTGCAAAAGCATACAAGGAATAGAGATAATTAGGGAAAAAAACCCTTACAGAATACAAAATGCACAAGGCAGCATGATGTTCTTCTGAAATACCTTGTCTTCTTCTCTTTCAAACTTGGACAACATCCAGACTAAAAATAAAGATAGTGTCTATGTGAGATGGTATTTGCAAGTTGTCACCTTGTTATGTGCAACTTGTTAAAAAGTGATAGACCTCAAAACACAGATTCAGTGTCACACTCCTGAGATTCAGAAACTGCTCACCACCCTTTGTCCTTCTGTTCAATTGCACCTACTCTTCCCTCTTCTTATTAACAGTTCTCCACCCTGACTAGCACAAGTCTCATTTAAAAAAATCTCTGTTGTTTTCCTTTCAGAACTGCCATTAGGCTGGCAAAGTATCTAAGAGTGAGCAGCCAGACTGAATCGTTCTCCTTGAGAACTGCTGGATAAAGCCCTACAAAACTGCAGCACACTATAGACTAAACTTTGCTGTTCATTCTACCCATGTTTAAATACAAGTGCCTCTTTGGACTATGCATACTAGAGAAGTTGTCTTCTAGGTACATGCGTGGCCTGTATGCTGTTACTAGTCCTTGTGATAAAGATTCACGTGATTATTCATGGAACTGTAAAGTACTGTCAGTTCTGATGGAACCTGAACTGATGAGTAAATAATTCATTTCCCAAATTTACCCAACATTATTTAAATAAATCAAGTCATATTTTATGCCAATTTCAAGCATATAATTGCAAAGAATTTGCCTGCAGTACTTGCTCAGCTAGAAATGTCAGATAAATTGCTTTCAGATCTGCCAGTATTAGTAATTACAAAATGATTGTTTACGAACACTTTCTTTCACAGATTTTTGTCTTCTTCTTCTTTTTCATTGCTCTTTTAAAGTTTTTACTTCAAAGGCAGATATCGTGGTGGGAGTCCCACCAGGGACCACCCAACCAGGATGAAAAGGCAGACAAAATATTCTTAAGCAATTGGGAGAAGTCTCACAATCATCAGCCCTTCTTATCATGGGGGACGTTATCATCATAGAGTTTTTGATTCTTGGAGAAGTAAGGAGGGGGATCTGCAGAACTGCTACCTTGGACTTAGGAGGGCAGACTGGTCTGTTTAGGAGACTGTTTGACAGAGTTCCCTGGGAGGCAGTCCTGAAGGGCAAAGGAGTCTAGGAAGGCTGGACATTCTTCAAAAAGAAAGTCTTGAAGGTGCAGGAGCAGCCTGTCCCCATGTGCTGGAAGATGAGCCAGTGGCGAAGAAGACTGGCCTAGCTGAACAGAGAGCTTTGGCTTGAACTCAGAAAAAAAAGGAGAATTTATGACCTTTGGAAGAAGGGGCAGGACACTCGGGAGGACTACAAGTGTGGCGTGAGGTTATGTAAGGAGAAAATTAAAGGGCCAAAGCCCAACTAGAACTTAACCTGGCTACTGCTGTAAAAGACAATAAAAGATGTTTCTATAAATACATTAGCAACAAGAGGAGGGCTAATGAGAATCTCCATTCTTTATTGAATGTGGGAGGAAACATAGTGACAAAGGATGAGGAAAAGCCTGAGGTACTTAATGCCTTCTCTGTCTCAGTCTTTAATAGCAAGACCAGTTGTTCTCTGGGTACCCAGGCCCCTGAGCTGGAAGACAGGAATATGGAGCAGAATGAAGCCTCCATAATCCAAGAGGAAGTGGTTAGTAACCTGCTACACCGCACAGACACATACAAGTCCATGGAGCCAGATGGGATCCACCCAAAGATACTGAGGGAACTGGTATTGAATTCAGTTTTGGGCCCCTCACTGTAAGAAAGAAATTGAGGTGCTGAAAATTATCCAAAGAAGGGCAACAAAGCTTGTGAAGAGTTTAGAGCACACATCTTAAGAGGAGCGTCTGAGGGAACTGGGGTTGTTTAGTCTGGAGGAAAGGAGGCTGAGGGGGAGACTTTATCACTCTCTACAACTACCTGAACGGAGATTGTAGTGAGGTGCTTGTTGGTCTTGTTTCCCAAATAACAAGTGCTAAGATAAGAGGAAACAGCCTCAAGTTGTACAAGGGAAGGTTTAGATTGGATATTAGGAAAAATTCATTCACCAAAAGTGTTGTCAAGCATTGGAACAGGTTTCCTAGGGAGGTGATGTAGTCAGCATTCCTGGAGGTATTTAAAAGACACATAGATACGGTGCTGAGGGATATAGCTTAGTGGTGGACTTGACAGTGTTAGATTTATGGTTGGACTGGATTACTTTAAAGGTCCTTTCCAGCCTAAATGATTTTATGATTTGAGCAACGGATATCATATACCTGGACTTCTGCAATGCTTTTGACACTGTCCCGCACGACATCCTTCTCTCTAAACTAGAGAGGCATGGGTCTGATGGACGGACCACTCAGTGGGTAAGGAGTTGGCTGGATGGCTGCACTCAGAGAGTGGTGGTCAGTGGCTCGATGTCCAAGTGGAGACCGGTCACGAGTGGCATCCCTCAGGGGTCCATGTTGGGCCTGGCCCTGTTCAACATCTCTGTCGGCCACATGGACAGCGGGATAGAGTGCACACTCAGCAAGTTCACCGATGACACCAAGCTGTGTGGTGCTGTTGACACGCTGGAAGGGAGGGATGCCATCCAGAGGGACCTGGACAGGCTGGAGAGATGGGCCCATGCCAACCTCATGAAGTTCAGCCAGGCCAAGTGCAAGGTCCTGCACATGGGTTGTGGCAATCCCAGGCACAAATACAGGCTGGGCGGAGAATGGATGGAGAGCAGCCCTGAGGAGAAGGACTTGGGAGTGCTGGTGGACGAGAAGCTCAACATGAGCCAGCAATGCGCCCTTGCGGCCCACAAGGCCAACCGCATCCTGGGCTGCATCAAGAGGAGCGTGGCCAGCAGGTCGAGGGAGGTGATTCTGCCCCTCTACTCTGTCCTGGTGAGACCCCACCTGGAGTACTGTGTCCAGTTCTGGAGCCCCCAACATAAGAAGGACATGGACCAGTTGGAGAAGGTCCAGAGGAGGGCCACGAAGATGATAAGAGGGATGGAGCACCTTTCCTATGAGAACAGACTGAGACAGTTGGGCCTGTTCAGTCTGGAGAAGAGGAAGCTCCTGGGAGACGGAGGAGGTAATGGTTTTAAAGTAGAGGGGGGTAGATTTAGATTGGATATCAGGAAAAAATTTTTTACAATGCAAGTTGTAGAACACTGGAACAGGTTGCCCAGAGAGATGGTGGATGCCCCATCCCTGGAAACGTTCAAGGCCAGGCTGGATGAGGCTCTGAGCAACCTGATCTAGTCAGGGATGTCCCTGCTTCTTGCAGGGAGGTTGAATTAGATGACCTTTGAAGGTCCCTTCCAACCCTAACCATTCTATGATTCTATGATTTCGTATTTTTTTTGTTCAAGTGCTTTCTGTCATGTAGGCTCTCTACCTTATTTATATGTTTCCCTTATCTAGCCTTTCTCTCCCATTTGTGTAATCTTCCTTTCCTCATAAGAATACTGTCCTCTTCTCCTAACAGTCCTGGGAGACTTCTTTCCCAGCTATCC
This sequence comes from Ardeotis arabs, assembly GCA_011801015.1. Taxonomy (NCBI): domain Eukaryota; kingdom Metazoa; phylum Chordata; class Aves; order Otidiformes; family Otididae; genus Ardeotis; species Ardeotis arabs. The sequence goes on along the minus strand of JAAGAY010012935.1, from coordinate 3,385 downwards.
AAGGTTTATGTCCGTCAGCCTTTACCCACAGCTGAAGCTGCAAGGGCTGGATCAAAGCCATTTGGAAAGCTCAGACCTTGCCAATGGTTTCCTTGGCTTGACTAGAAGCATATCTACCCTTTTGACATGTGCTACCAGCTGTAAGCCAGTTGCCTGCAGAGCTGTTAATTAGCTCACAATGTAAAAACACTGATAGCCATGGAGGGGAGACAGCTGCGAGCTGGAGAGGAATTAAAGGTGGCAGGATTACAACCTTTTGAGTTTGAGGTGATACAAGGTGTTTCGTGAGAAAGAAGTGGAGCAAGTCAGTATGAAGGGGTAAAAGATAAATACAACATGATACTAGATATTGATGACAGACAATTATAAAAGCATCCTGCTGGTCCAGATCTGAAGTTCCTGAAGGCAACTGCTTTTGTAGGACAACTATCTTGTGCCATGTCCACATCTCTGTTGGAACATTTGTACAGCTGTTACGTAAATGGACTGCTTGTATGTCCTTCCTGTCTTGGCCATTAAGGGAAGAGTTTCTTGCCCCTACACGTAATATACAAAAGTGGTGGCAAAAGTCAGTGTGGGTGGATTTGCTCAGGCGATCACCTCAAAACTGCTGCTTACAAGAAACTTCATTCAGAGTTTTGGATTTTTGCTAACTATTGATTCCTCACAAGAGTGTGAAGAATTTGAGAAAAAAAATCTAAATTATGAGCTTAGTGCTACTACACTGACACCAACACTCTTTAGTAGATCTTAGTAATGTCAAAGGAGTACTGCAGGTAGCTTTAGAGATATTTTCTGAGGAAAGGTTAAGAGCTCTCTGAAGGTTAGTTTCAGATTTAATGAAATATAGTTTAGTTATCCAAAAAAGAAATGCTATATGGTAGTACGTCTCGAGAGAGACTCTTATTCACAAGGGGCAATGGGCAGGGAAAAGGCTTCTTACTAGCTTTTGGTTACATAAGCTAACCACATCTAAGCTATATTTCCTAATATTTCTGTAGGTTTGGAGAAGAAATTCAGACAAACTGGCAATTTTGGCAAATTAAAAGACATCACTGTAATCTGAACATAATGGCTAGTTTGAAAAATAGAACACATTTATTTAGCATTGTTTACTTTGCTCATGAAAAAGAATCAGTTTCATCTGGGAGCAAATATATGAAGTTGTCTGAAGAATTTCTAAATTGTAGTTCATCTCAGGATATTTATTTCAGGTAGCTTTTTACTGCATGAAAACTTTGATTACTTTTAGAAGTAACATTTGCACTGGATAAGCAATTTCCCAAATTGTAGCCTCTCTGGTAATTTCAAAGAAACCAAAATGAAGTCTATAGTGTAGTTTTAAGCATTTTATTCTAAACTGAGTTGCTGTGCTTAGAAAAACTGCATCTAAAATTATCTAAAAGTATCAATACAGTAAACTAATAGCTTAGATTAAATAATTTTTTTTTTTTGTAATAGTGGTTAGATAGAATTCTTTAGCTGAGAATAATACTTCATAGTGGCAGTGCTGAATAGGCAATGTTCCCAGTTCCCTTCAAGCTATCAGTGATGTCTGAGTCATGTTCTGGTATTAGAGAAACCTTCCTTTGACAATTTCAAAGATAGATCTAACAAGGTGCTTTTTGATAATAAATCTTTGGACATTCCCACAATGGCTAATGGTGAATACAGCTCACAGTTTCTTGTCTAGGTCTTTTTACTTTGTAGGAAATCATGTCTAAAGCCTTCCTAGACCTTTATCAGGCTTTTGGATTCACTTTCTTTTTGAGTTTTGATTTTGGATTAATCAATGGAAGAATCACAGTTATGATATCATTTTCTGTAAAAGGAAATGGTCTTGCAGACTGTCCAACATTTCTTTATTCATTTCACTAGCTTGAGTTCACCTTTCAGACTTTTATAGCTCTTAATGTCCTTTACTCAGTAATATCTTAATATTATTTATACTGTTTTGTATTCCAAATCACTTTTTTACACGCAAAATGTCTACTGATTTTAGGTTTTTCAGACGCAATAAAAATTATTTTAAGGATTTTTTTTTTCCCCTGGGCAGTTTACTTCTATAAATACATTTTGACTGCAAGAGAATCTGAGAAGAATCTACTTAATATTTTTTATAAATAAAATCTTCCGTCAGATACTGGTTTTATTTTTCTTGCTTCTGAATCTATTTTTGTATTATCTAGAAAATAACAGATTAGTTTAAATTTTGTACACCTAAATGATTTTATACCTTTTGAATACTTAACATTTTATTGCCTTTTAATTATACGAAATTTTCCAGATAACTCCCTTCGGAAAGCTCTTCTCCAATCTCAGTAACAATACTATTTTGCCTTTAAAACATATCATTCCATTCTTTGCTTAAAATTATTCCTATTTCATCTTTGTGCTCTTTGATTCACACAAAATTACTGGAACAAAGCCTCCTTCCTTGGTAACAGAGATACATATTTTTCTTTCACTAAGAAAAGGGAACTGACATCTACTGTCCAAAGACAGGACCTTTAAAATGAGGAGCGGTTATGAAGAGAAATGAAATGGAATTTCTATTCCCATTCAACTGACACAACTTCTTTTTCATTCGAGCAATACATAGGACGTAGTAAAGAACACAGTGGGTGTTCAAGGTTTAATTCAAATACTTTAAGCAAATTTCCTGTCATCATACTGCAGGAAGATATGGCCTCAAATCTGGTGGAAACATCTGGGAGTTCTTCAGTGAGCAATACCAAAAAGTGTTTGCCATCTTGCACAGTAGCTGATGCGAAGTATCTGAAAACAGAGACCTGTGAGATGTATGCTATACCAGTGGCTGTATTTGTGCCCAGCTGTTTAAAAGTGAAAAGATTTTACTTTGCTGCCTCTGCAGCTGGAATGTTCTAGCCTCTCACTTCTTTCTTACTGCTTTGCATATGATGTGTCTGTTGCTGTTAAAGCTGCTCTCAACATAAGATCATATCCAAAACATGATTAAAAAACAGAGGAAAGGCAGATGTGACACCAATACCATCTTGAATATGGCTCTTAAATGAAAAGTAAGCCTTGTCTGAGAGCAAGTGAGCAGATGAAAAAGAAGGGCTCCAAACATGCAAAATCTGGTGGAAAAAATGCATCATCACAGGCAAACAGTGAGAATAGAAGAAGGGAGAGCTTTCCCTCATCTTGAGGGTGTGAAGCACAGATTCAGTTCTAGAGATCTCGTGGCTTTTACAATGCAAATCTGATAGCAGCTGAAGGAGGTTATTCTGGGAAGAAATCTGGTCTTTGAAGAAAACAGCAAATGTGAGCCAGCCATTAACTTTATCTGCAGTAATTGCTATGAGGAATGAATCCTCAGCTCATGCTGTCTTGTTTTTTTTTTTTTTTTTGTTGATGTTGT
>JAAGAY010012917.1:11816-22606 GCA_011801015.1 Ardeotis arabs | reverse complement strand
TCCTGCCCTTCCCTCACATCCCCAGCTTCTTGCACCATTCCCCCGCTGTCCCCAGGTCACCCAGTACCCTCAGAGCCTCCCAGTGCCTCCTGTCCACCCTGACCACCCCCACCCAGTACCCCTCACACCCTCAGTTCCCCCTGCACCCCCAGTGTCTCCAAACCCCCAATGCCACCTGCTAGCCCCAGCCCCTGTCCCAGTGTCCCCAGCCTCTCCTGCACCCTCCAGTGCCCCTATGCCCGGCAGCCCCCCCTATGCCTGCAGGGTCCCCGGGCGCCATGTACCCCTGCAGCCTGGGCACCTGGGTGAGTGCCCAGGGTGACACCTACCAAGTGGTGGCCGATGTCAGCCAGTTTGAGCCCCCCGACATCGTGGTGACCACCTCCAACTGCCACGTCGCCATCCAGGCTGAGAAGGTGAGGCACCCTGGGGGGGGGAGGGGGGGGGCACCATTTCCCCCCATCCCCGGCCATGAAGCAGCAGGGATTCTGCCCCACAGCACCTTCTACTGCAGGGAGGGGTAACTGGGAATGGCCCCTGCTGGCACTGGGGTGACTGGGAGCTGTCCTCATTGAGAACAGGGCAACTGGGAACTCCTGCCCTGTTGCATTCTCTGGTGGTGGGGGGCAATTGGGAACAGTCCCTGCTGGTACTGGGGTAACTGGAAATTATCCCACCCCCAAGACTGAGGCAACTGGGAGCTGCTCCCTGCTAGCAATAGGGTAACTGGGAACTGCCCGAGTAACTGGGAACTGCCCTGCTCTGCTCCCTGCTGGAGCCAAGGTGGCTGGGAGCTGCCCCATCACCAGCACTGGGGTAACTGGGACTGTGCTGTGGTGCCCCACCACGCCGGTGCTGCCTCCCCGCAGGTGGCCGAGGACGGCACCATCTGCGACACCTTCACCCACAAGTGCCAGCTGCCCGAGGACACGGACCCGCTGTCGGTGAGCTGCGCCCTCACCGAGGCCGGCACGCTGGTCATCACCGCCCGGCGCCGCGCCGCTGGCTGCCCCGGCGAGCCCCTGCAGCCGCTGTACCGCAGCGAGGCCAGGCTGTGAGCCGGCACCGCATGAAGAAGGGCTTCTCGCCCCGAGTGACGCCAACCCTGGTGCCATGGCGAGGTGCGGCCGGTGCCCGCTGGCTGTGCCCCCTCCCCACCTCTGGCCCCTGGGCACTCTGGCTCTGTTTATAAAGTCCTTTTATTAAATTAATATAAAAATCTCTGTATTTACACAGGATTGGGGACACACAGTGGAGAGGCGCTGGGGAGGGGGGCAGTGTCCACCTGTGTCCCCATGGGCACCCTGGCCTGACGCCCCTCTGCCCCACGTGCCACCCTGAGCAGGGACATTGGGGTACCTGTGCGGGGGTGGTGTGAGGGGGGCACCAAGGCTGGAGGGGGCAGAGGTAGTGAAGTGGGAAGCCCCAGGAGCTGGCAGGGAGGCAAGGGCACAGCCAGGCTGGGGGGCACCTGGCCAGCCCCTGGCACAGGGAGGGGGGCAGTGGCACTGGATTGAGGGTGCCCACCCCTATGCCAAGCCCGGCACAGGTGGGCACAGGGCGGGTGTTGCCTAGCACCCGCCAGGGACCCCTGTGGTGACATGGACTGGGGGGGACACACACTTCGTCTCACTGGCCCTTGGGGGTGTTGTCGTCGTCGTCGTTGTGGTCACCCCCGGGACCGGCCTCGCGGGGCATGGGGTGGTGCTGGTGGCGGTCCCAGAGCTGGCGCAGGGCGGTGGTGTCGAGCTCGCTGGCGCTGGTGGTGCTGTCGCGGAAGCTGGCAAGCGGTGGGCGCACCTTCACCCCCTTGGCCGTCAGCGAGCCCTCGATGGCCTTGCGCAGCTGCGGGCACCCCAAACCCATGGGCAGGCGGCTCTGGGTACCCCCTCATGCCGTGCCCCCTACCCCACCGCCCCCCCACCTCACCTCCTTGAGGGACACCATGCCCACCAGGCGCCCGATGCTGGTGACGTACGCGTGGTCCAGCCCCAGCAGCGAGAAGACAGTGTGGGTCTGCAGGAAGAGGGGGCTGAGCTGGGGGTCCGGGGAGGGTCTTGGGGGAGGATCCGAGGGGGGGAGTCACAGGCGCACCTTGTGCAGCGAGGTGTGCTCTACCAGCTGGAAGGGCGCAGGGTCGATCTTGGCACTGCTGAAGTCCACCAGCTGGTCCAGCTGCTGCTCCTCCCACTCCAGGATCTGGCCGAGGGGGACATGCCATGGGGCAGGGCAAGGGGGCACACACTCCCCCCCTGCACCCCACCCTCTGGGGGCATTTCCCGCCCTCCCTCCACACCTTGGCACCCAGGTCCCCGTGGGCAGGAGGGTCCTGCTCACCCTCTGCCCACCCCCTCACCTCAGCCGGGGTCATCTTGTCACCCAGATCCATCTCCTCCTGCAAAAAGAGGTGAGGTAATGTGATTGGTGGAGAGGACATAGGTCACACCACGATTGGCCAATGAGAGACAAGCCAGGCTTGTGATTGGTGGAGAGAATGTGTGCTGTGCCATGATTGGCTGAGCACAGCGGGGCAAATCTCATGGCTGTGACTGGCCAAGAGGCTCCCAGTCACGCTATGATTTGCCAGGAAGGTCTGAGGATGGAAGATGCATGCCGTGATTGGCTGAGCAGAATCGGGACAGTCTGAGATTGGCTGCACAGACACAGGCCCAACATGATTGGCCAAACAGAATCTCATCAGGCTCCTGATTGGTTTGGAGAATCCATACTGAGCTCCAATTAGTTGAGAGGAGCCGTACCCAGCCTGCGATTGGCTTACCGTGATGGAAATACGGACGTGTTTGGCCTTGCGATAGGCTGTGCCCTGGGCCTGGCACCAGGCGGGGAGAGACAGCGGCGTTAGGGCATGGGGTGATGGCACCATGGGACGGGATGGGACGGGACAGGATGGGATGGGATGGGATGGGATGGGATGGATGAAGGGAAGGGAAAGGACAGGCAGGGATGAGCAGGGATGGGACGGGATGGGACGGGACGGGACGGGATGGATGAAGGGAAGGGAAGGAAAGGGACAAGCAGGGGTGGGAAGGGATGGGAGCGATGGGAAGGATGCCAGTGGGCAGAAAGGGCCAAGGCAGGGCTATGCGCTCACCTCGGTGGGCTCTGCAGTGGTGTTAGCACAGAAGAGGCTCTTGAGGGCGATGGCGGCGTGGTCGGCGGTGCCGGCTGCGGGCAGGGAGCGGGTGTCAGCGGGGGAGTGCAGGGAGAGGCCGGGAGGAAGCTGGGTGCAGACTCACCTGGGGGGGTCTCAGCCAGGCTGCTGGGCACCCGCTTCAGCGCCGGCTTCAGGGGCTTGCGGGAGGCGGCACGGGGCGGGGCGCCCGAGGAGGCCTCTGTGCTGATCTGTGGGGGGACGGGGCGGTGGGGGCACAGCGGCGGGGGGCACCCTGGTCGGGCATCCCCACGCCGAGGTGGCCGCCCTCCTCACCTGGAAGCGGATGCTGGCGTCGGAGAGCCGGTGCCCGTCCTCGGCCAGCGCCTTCTGCCGCAGGGCCTGGAGCCGGCGCTGGGGGCTGAGCTGGTGGCTGAGCAGAGCCCCGAGCTGCGCCCGCTCGATGGAGCCCAGCAGGATCATGGACTCTGCCGGCAGCAGCGAGGGGACGTGTTAGCTCCCCATGCCCCCTTTGCCATCCCCTCCCCACCATCCCGGCATGCACCACAGCCAGGGTGGGCACCGGTGCAGCCCCCTGCCTGCGTCTCACCGGCCGACTCCACCAGCGGCAAGCTCTTCATCTTGGTGCTGTGCAGGACGTGCTGCAGGTCCCGGTACTTGCAGTTGAGAGTGACGTAGCGGATGTCCCGCACCATGATGTCCTCCACCCGCACGTTGTATTTCCTGCCCAGGGTGGATCACAGTGGCCTCAAGGTGATGCCACCCGCTTCCCTTGTGCCTGGCGCGGGGGTTTGGGGACAGGGCAGGGGACGCAGACTCACTCGTGGTGGCCCCAGCCCAGCTCGGGGAGGTAGGGGAGCTTCTTGATGCGGATGATGCTGTCGTAGAGGGAGGGCTGGAGGCTCTGGGCCACGGCGTTGGCCAGGATGACGGCGATCATGACAGGCAGGATGTGCGAGATCTGCCCCGTCAGCTCGAAGACGATGACAGCCGTGGACACTGTGTGGGTGACAGCGCCTGACAGCGCGGCCGCTCCTGTGCCCGTCGCCAGGAGACATGGGGGTGGCCATCAGGTGGTGCCCACCGGGCCGGATCCCTGGGGTATCCACCACACCCCCAGCCCTTGGGTCCTCCTGGGTCACCCTCAGTCCCTGGGGACACCACCTCAGCCCTGGGGAAGCCATTGGCTCCTTTGGAGCGTCTCAAAGTGGTGCCCACCACGGCGTCCCCGTGCCAGCCCGGTGCTTACCCACCACGGCGTAGCCCCCTGGCACGATGCGGTAGGTGTTGCTGTTGGTGTGGATGCCGTCGGGGAACCAGGCTGCCATGCTCTCCCCCACCAGTCGCCCAAAGGCTGCCCCTGCTCACAGAGAGGGGCTGGCAGTGGGCGCGGGGGCTCTCCCAGCACCCAACCCAGACATGTGCCCTCTCCGCTGCCGGGGAAGGGGACCCCTGGGGACACCCAGGGGTGCCCCAGCATGGGCTGGCAGGTAGCGCCCCCCTCCTGCCATGCCCGCATAGGGTATGGGGTCTCACCGATTACAAAGACGGGCATGAAGGCTCCGCAGGGCACCGGGATGGTGGTCGCCAGGGCCGACATCCAGAACTGCACAGGGGACACAGGGACCTATCAGGTGGCCCTCATTCTGGCCCAACCCTGCCTCCTCCCGCCCCTGCCGTGCCCTGCAGCCGGCTGCTGTGGAGCAGGATGTGGGCACTGCACCGTGCAGTGGGGCAGCCCGGCTCTTCCCAGGGGACACCCTGCCAGCACCTCCCCAGTGGCACCTTGGCAGCTCCCAGCCAAGACCTCGGTGGCCTCTGGGAGCAGCCACCCAGTGCCTCCCAGTGCCCAGTTGCTGGCAACCACTCGGCACCTCCCCGGTGCCCCTCCTCAGAGCCTCCTGGTGGCACCCGTGGCTGGCAGGGGCAGGAGGCACCCACCTTCATCAGGATGAAGACGACAAGGGTGACAAAGACATTGGAGCGGGGGTGGCGCCAGGCCTCCAGGATGCCTAAGTATTCAAACTCGTCGTTGAGCCCCTGCTTGGCCCACGTTTGGTTGTCAAAGAGCGTCACCAGGGTGTCCTTCTGGGTGAGCTGGCAAGAGACAGGGATCAGCCGGGGCTGGCAGTGGCCCCAGGGTGGGGACCGGTGTGCTGCCCCACGGCGGGTACCTGGCCAGCCATGAACTGTCCGAAGCCAGGCGGGAAGGTCAGCGTGGAGATGAGCAGTGTCACCAGGGCAGGGAAAAGCAGGCGCCTGGTGGGGTGGCACGGGGCGGGGAGTGACGTCGGTGCAGCCCCAGCTCGACCACCCCAGTGCTGGGGACTGCCGGGCACCTACTTCTTCATGAGGAAGCGGTTGATGGTCTTCTGGCGGCGCATGAACTGCACGATCTTGCGGTTGAGGTAGACAAAGAGCGCGCCTCCGAAGCCGCTGGCGATTCTGGGCAGAGGCAAGGGGTGAGCACCCACATGTCCTGCTGCCACCACCACCACTAGCACCACCATTGCCACCCGGGGGCCATGTGACGGGCCCCACGCTGGCTGCACTCACCCAATGACGGCGAAGGCGGGCAGCTCCTGCAGGTCAAAGGGGAAATCGAGGCGGAAGCGGGTCTTGAACAGCGCTGTGATCGTCTCTGGGGGGGCAGCGGGGGTCAGTGGGGCTGGGCAGGGGGGCCCATGCCCCCCACCCTGCCAGAGGTACCTTCATCCTTGTTCCAGACGGCGAGGACGCGGAAGATGAAGGCACTGAAGGTGGCGGCGAAGAAGCCACGCCAGTAGTTGCGGACGGCAAAGAAGGTGGAGGTGACCTCGATGCTGAAGAGGACGCCTGGCACCGGGGGGAAGCGCACGAGGAAGGCGGCGAAACCCATATGGGCCCCCGGTGCCTGGCATGCTTCCCGCCCTGAGCCCACGCTCGTGCACGGCTGGCGGGGGTCTGGCTGGCCCCACGGACACGCTATGGGGCGGTTCAAGGGCTTCCCTGGCAAAGCAAGTGGCCGGTTCCCGGCTGGCAGCAGTGGGCACAGCGGAGCAGGAGTCAGCGCGAGCAAGAGGGTAGTGCAGGGACGTGAGCAGAGACGTGGCGGGAGGCGCTGGGGTAGGGGGGCCGCACGCAGACGGACGGATGGATGGACAGACGGACAGGGCAGCGCAGCAGGCAGAGGGCAAGGAAAGAGTTAGACACATCACCAACCTATGGGCAGGGCTCAGCGGGGCCGGAGCGGGGAGCTCCCTGGAGCGCAGGGTGGCAGGGGAGAGGACGAGAGCAGATGTTACACCTCCAGGAGGACGCTGCCCGCTCCTCCCTTCCGCCTCCCCACCAAGCAGCACTGCCCTCTCCCATGCCAGCCGTCCTGGGGGGTCTTGCTCGCCTCGCCGGGCAGACCCCGGTGCCCGGGAGGGATGTGTGTGGGGGTTCGGGGGGCCCAGGGTGACCCTACCTCCGATGGGGGCGGCGAAGCAGCAGCCGACACCGACGGCGCAGGCAGCTGCCAGCATTTCGATGTTCCTCGCCTCGTTCTGCAGAGGAGCCAGGGGTGAGCGGGCACTGCCCCCCATCACTGCCCCAGGCACTGCCACCCCTGCTGGGGGCCACAGGCAGAGCCCCCTGTGGGCCGGCCCACCCCACTCACCTCGTAGATGCCCCCAAAGAGGGAGAGAAAGCGGCTGAGCAGGGCCGCACACATGCTGGCGATGTGGACGAAGGGACCCTGTGGGGACAGCAGGGGGGTGAGGATGGTGCCCCCCTCAGCCCCTGGCCCGACCTGCCCCAGGCGCTGCCCTCACCTCCTTGCCCAGGGGCATGCCGCTGCCCAGGGCGCACGTCAGCCCGATCACCTTGGCCACGAAGGTCTTGAGGGTGAGGTACTCCTTCAGCACGACGCCCCGCAGGATGGTCTTCATCTCAGGGATCCCAGAGCCTGGCACCGTGGGGACAGCTCTGACCCACAGCCGTGGAGGGGGGGACGCTGGGGAGCCCCTGCCTCATAGTTATGGGGGGGATCCCTGATGCTCTCCCATCCCCCACTGCCACAGTGAGACCCCAGAGACACCTCTCCCCAAAGCAGTCTGCAGGAACAGCCCTACGTCCATGTAGGGACACACCAACCCATAGCCCTGTGGGGACTCCAGTGCCATCACCCACAGGAAACCCTCTGAAGACCAGCCCACAGCCTTAGGAAGACCTCCAGGACCCTCAGCCCCATAGCCCAGGAGGACATCCATCCCCTAGCTCCCATGAGATCCTCTGCAGACCGGCCCATAGCTCTTGGAAGACCCACAGGACCCCCAACCCCATAGCCCAGGAGTATATCCACCCCAGAGCGTCCAGGAGACCTGCCCATAGCCCTGGGAAGACCCCCAGGGAGCCCCAGCCCCATAACCCAGGAGGATATCCACCCCATAGCCCCCAGGAGACCCTGGAAAGGCCATCCCATAGCTCTTGGAAGACCCACAAGACCACCAATCCCATAGCCCAGGAGGACACTCATGTAGCTCCCAACCCACAGCCCCAGGGAGGGGACACCCCGTTAGGGTGCAGGCAGTCCCTACCCACGGCCTGCGGGGCAAGGATCTGGGTGAAGCCGGCCGAGAAGGTGATGAGCACGGTGGGGTAGGTGACCCAGGCCAGGTACTGCAGCAGCACGTTGTTGTCCAGGCCGCCGTACATCCACTTCTGGGCTGCGGGCACAGGCAGTGAGGCGAGTCATGGGTGGCAAGGGGCACGGCATGGCCCGGTGGCATGGCCACCCCCTGCTCCCCACCCTGGGGAGGCCACTCACCTTGGAGGCAGGTGGCGATGGCGAAGTCCATGGCCCAGCTGACCAGCGCCATGACCAGCCCCAGGAGGATGAGGAAGATCCAGTCCTCGCCCACCTTGGAGATGAAGAACCGCTGGCACTGCAAGGCGCAGACTGTGGGCACAAGGGCAGGCTCAGGGCCAGATGCCTCGGGGATGGACACACCAGGGCGATGGGGACACGAGCACCACCGTGTCCAGCCATCACAGCCATGCCACAACCACGGGTGGGCAGGACTGGTGGGCTTCGGCTGTGCACAGTCGCACACAGTGTCACTAGGCACGTATGTCCCACCAGCACGGCCCCCCCGGCACTGTCCCAGGCAGAGGGGCCGGGGGCCCCCGGTCCCTGCGTGGTGCCTGGCTATTTTAGGCCATTGTGTCCCCGCTGTCCGGCGGGCAGGTGGCATTGTCCTCGGCGCCGGTGTCCCATGACAGCCGGAGAAATCCTACCCACTGCCGCCGAGGCAGGGTGGGCAGCCGTGCCCAGGCTGCGTGCTGCCCGTGGGGCTGTGCCCACCGGTGTCCCCCCCTCGTGTCCCCGTCCCCCGTGGCCCTTACCGCGGCAAGGGGCACAGCGGCCCTGGGTGTACTCCAGCAGCTCGGAGGGGCGGCGTGGCCGGGGGGTTCCCCCTTCTTCGTGACCCTGCTGCAGCCGCAGCCGGGCCGCCTCATCCTTGGCAAAGGTGCCCAGGTCCTGCGTGTAGCGCCCGTACATCTGGGGAGAAGGAGCGGGTGGGGGGGGGTCAAGGGGGGCTGGCACCCCAGCTCTCACCCCCAAAGTGGGGAAACTGAGGCAGGGGAGCGGTGGGCACATTTGGCATGGCCTCCCAGCACTGGGGGGGTGCCAGGAGAGGGGGCAGGTGGCCATGGCACCCCCAGGGGAAAGGGGCAGCAGGGCCTCTGGGGGTCCCCAGCTGCCCGCTGGGGCGTGGGAAGGGGCCGGGCAGATAAGGGGTGCGGGAATCCATGACGATCGTTTCGCCCACGCACCCAGTGGGGGAAGCCGGTACCAGTCCCCGGCCCTGCCCAAGTGCCTCGGGCACCAGGCTGAGCTGGCAGAGGGTAGGGAAGGGCCTCTGGCGATGGGAACTCGCCCAGCCTGGCTGGGAGACTCTCTGAGGGCTTGTATTGGGGTTGTGCTGGTGCTCTGCAGGCGTCTCCCCTTGGCATCACTAAAAGTAGGGCTGGGTCCCCCCCGGGAGGCAGGCTTGGCAGGCCACACGTGACATGAGCTGGCTGGTCTCAGCCGGTGACAGGGAGGCAGGAGGGCGAGGGAGGGCAGAGCATACCCCCAGTCCAGGGGGAGAGGGGGATACAGCACTGGGCACAGGGCAGTCCCTGGGCCGTGAAGAAGGGATCTAGGGACTAAGGGGGTGCAAGGGGCTCCATGCCCCCATGGGGGAGCATCCCCCCCCTCCTTGGGTGCCTCCTGCATGGCCACGGCACGTGGCCTGGCCCTGGTGGGGGGGTTGGCCCTGGCAGTGCCCCCCATGCCGGCCAGGAGCTCTTTGTGCCCATCCTCCCTGCCGAGCCGGGGGCATTTGTCCCGCACTGGCGGGCACTGCCAAGGACTCGGTTGCTTGGTTTCCGCCTCGCTCCCCCCGGCCTGACCTGAATGCCAAGCGCCAGAGGTTGGCCCGGCACAAAGGGAAGCTTCAGGGCTGCGGGGGCCCTTGCCAGGCTCCCACGTCGGGGCGACGTGAGCCCCATGCCGATAGCGTGCCCACCCGCCATGCCGTGCCAGTGGAGCGCGTGGCTGCCCCGGCGGGGCGCAGACGCCCTCCTTCCCAGCACAGCCCGTGCTGGCGCCCGGCGGAGGGGCAACACCATGGGTGGGCACTGCGCCTGGCACGTGGGCAGCCCAGACCTGGCTGCTGGCAGCAGTGCCCACCCCGATGCCTGAGTCTCGTTCACACCCCCTCCGCCTGCTGGCACGTGCCAGCTCCCTGTGGGGACGGCGTCAAGGTGCGTCTCAGCGGGCATTGCTCCTGCCCAGGTCCCTTTGGCAGAGAGTAGAAAGCAGCCAGAGTGGCGCCAAGTGGATTCTCCACTGTCTAATACCCAGGTTGTGCTCAGCAGCGGGAGCGAGGGTGGGGATGCAGGCAAGGAGGGCGGGGGCACATTCATATCCATTGCTGACCCCCCTCCTAGCACAGACTTTCCCCCAAACTCCTGCTCAGCACGGGCTCAGTGGCTCTTTGCCCTATGGAAATATGCTGGGGCGAAGGCACGAGCCGGGCGGAGATGCCGGCACGGCCGCTTTGGGGACCGGATCCAGCACGGGCTGCCAGAGGGGGACCCCGGCCCCGCACGGGGCCCGGCCTTCAAAGGCTCCCTTCGAGTGAAGCTTGTTTCCTCTGGAAGATGAAATGGGCCGGCACCCCGAGGAGTGCTGTCCGCCTGCCAAATGTCCGCCTCCCCCAGCCCCGCTGCTGCCCCATGGCCAGGACCGGGGCACCCCCAGGCTGAGTGCCCCCCAAACCGGTTCCCCACCTCCCAGGATCATGCCAGAGGCTGGCATGCTGTCTCCCGGGTATCGGGGCAACAGGAGGGATGCCCAGTCCCAAGGGGGTCCAGCTTTGTTTCTGGGGAGGGAGGAAGTTTTCCTTCCCCTCTGCCTCCTGTTTGCAAACAAACCCCTGGCAAAAACGGGGATACAGGCGAAGTGGCCGTGCCACCTCGCTGCCACCCCGTGCCACCCCGCTGCCACCTGCCACGCTGTGCCACAGCCCCATAGGCAGGGGCACGGGACCCTGGGGTGCCCTGTGGCGGGCAGCCCCAGCCGCTGTGCCAGCGTGCCTGGAACGGCCGCAGGGCTGCGGTGAAGGCCAGTGGTGGGCTCTCTCCT
>JAAGAY010012917.1:0-11796 GCA_011801015.1 Ardeotis arabs | reverse complement strand
CCAGCCGTGCTGCAGCCCCCCGAGCAGTGCCAGCCCACGGTGCCCGCTGCGCCCGGGCGATTCTGTGCCTAAGAGGGGGGGTGCTGGCATCTGGTGCTGCCGTGTCCCTGTGCCACCCTGTCCCATAACACTGAGCTTGCCTGGCAGCAGTGCCCACCTCCGCATGGCCAATACCAGCCAACCTTCCCCCCCAAAACCCTGATCCTGGGGGATATTTAAGGTGGGACGGGTGGGGGGGATCCCACAGGGGGGTCCCCTGGGTTGGCAGCAGGCAGGCAGAGGATGGGGGGGTGCGTGTCACGCTGCCCGTCTTAGCCGGGCTCTAATCGCCCTGAGCAGCTCCGCCGTGAACAACGGCAGTTTGTCAGGCTTAATCCCCCTCCCCGGGGCCCTTTGCTCCCCGCCACGACGGCCCGATGTGTGGGGGGCAGTGGGGCTGGTGCGCACCCCAGCACCCTTGGCACGGCTGGGGGATTCTCACGGGCACCTGCCCGGCGTCGGGTCCCTGGGGAGGGACACTGCGGCCCGGGGGACCTTCAGGGCTGGGACTGGTCCCCAGTGGCACCATGGCCATGGCACCCCAGGGCCGGTGAAATCTGGTGGGGGTGTAAGGATGTGGGGCAGGGATGGGGCTTTTTGGGCAGAGCTGGGCACAGCACTGCAGCCCGGCTGTGATGCCCAGGCTGTGGGCACAGGCAAGCAGGGCTGTCCCCAGGGCTGGGACCAGGGCTGGGACCAGCCCATGCCAGGCTCCGGCTGGATCCTGACCCTCCTGGCAGGTGCAGGCAGGAGCTGGTAGTGGCTCAGGTGCACTGGGGAGGGCTGGGCACCCCTCCTACCCGGCATGTGCCCAGGCAGCTCCTGAAAGCCAGGAGCTCGCACCCAGCCTCACCCAGGAGCCCCAGGCAGTTTCACCAGCCTCGGCCACAGCCCGGAGGCCATGGGGATGGGCACTCTGGGGCACACAGGGCACGGGTGCTACCCCGCCCAGAGGAAAGGAGGGCAAAGTCTGCCGGTGCTGTGCAAGGCTGCCCCGGTGCCAGGCCAGCCTGCCTCTCCCTCCCACGCTGCCCGCAGGCTCCTCCGCCCCACGGTGCCCGGCTGGGCTGGCTTCTCTGCCCACGCACTGTGGACACAGCACCGAGGGGGGCAGTTCAGTGCTAGGGAGGGGGGAAGAGGCACCCCCCATGGCTCGCATCGGACAGTGCCTCGCACCCCTGCTCGTGCCCCCGGCTGCTCCCCGGCTCAGCCCTGCCAGGGAGGCACCACGGGGCCGATAAGACCACAGGGACGCTGGGCACTGTTGGGGCTCCCATGGCCGGCCAGTGCCCTGCAGCCACCCGACAGTGATGGGGAAGGGGTGGCTTGGGGTGGGCACTGAGGGGGACCCCCCCCAGATGAGGGCTTTGGGTGCTTGGAAAGACGATATGGAGGGTGTGCCCTGATGCTGCCCTGCGCCAGGCGGGCAAATCTCAGCAGAGCTGGCCCCGCTCGTGGCAATCGGCTCAGGCTCTTGGCAAACTTGGGCAACTGTGGGCACGGATACCCTGTAGCGGCTCAGCCCCCCCTTCCCTGCCCACCTCCCCAGCCCTGCCTGTCAACACCTTTTCCAGGGCAAAGTACCCGCTTGCTGAGCTGCCCCAGGCACAGTCCCAAGCGGAGGCACCTTTGCCCGGGATGTCTGAGGGTCATGGGCAGCAGAGGGGCTGCAGGCACCGCGGGGACGGAGGGCACCCCAGGACAGCGGGGTGCCAGTGGGGAGGCCTCGGAGGGGAAGGAACTGTAAACGCGGGGCTAAGGTTGCGGGCGGGAGAGATACACTATCTTAGGGGCAGAGGGCTGGGGACGCGCAGCGTGGGGTGGGGTGAAGGGTGCCCACAGGGTGGGCATCACACCCAGTGATGAAGGGATTTGGGGTGGGGGGGACGAAGTGTGTGCAAAGTCCTGCCCTGGGGGTGGGGGCTCAGCTGGGCTCCTCCACCGTCGAGGAGTCCGCGGGGGTGGCACTCCTGTCCCGGAGACGGCACCCGAAACCGGGCACTGCGGAGCTCATCGGCAGCGTCACCCTGAGCGGGACATCACCACTACGCCCCCCGTGCCCCCCCCCGGTGCCCCCCGGTGCCGGTTGCACTCACCAAGGTCTGCTCATACTGCAGCGCCCGCTGCGCCTCGCTCTCCGAGGCCATGGTGCCGCCGCTCCTGACTGCCGGTACCGGTACCGGTGCCGGTGCCCTCGGCGGCGGCGGCTCCGCCCGGGCCGTGCAGGGAGGGCCCGGGGCTCTGCCCGGGGGCGGGACCGGCCGCGCTCCGCCTCCACCGGCAGCGCCGGGCACCGGCAGCCAGCGCCCGGCAAGGGATGGCGGGGGGGGGACTCTGCCTTGCAGCGGGGTCCCTTCCACTCGTGGTCGTCGCCCACGGTGGGGTGATGAAGGTACAGCTTGCGGGCAAGAGGGGCTGGCGTGGGGCTGGCGCTGCCACCCGTCCCTCCCACCCCGCTGTCCGTCCCGAGTGGGGTTTGGGCAGGAGCAGGGGGCACCGCGAGCAGCCCCCCCCACCTCGGCTCATGACCACACCCGGCTGGAGGTCAGATTTGGGGTGACCTCGGTGCATTGAGGGCACGGGGGACCTGTGGATGCCCACAGGTGACAGAGCACCTCGGCACCCTTGCCTGGGTGCCCGTCCTTACCGTGGTGCCGCTCAGCGCCCGGGGGCTGCCAGCCCCAGGGATGGAAGGTGGGCTTCACTCTTCACCAACGAACCCACTGGGCAGTAGCGGCTCAGCCTTCTCCAGAGGGGCACGCAGGCACAGCTTGGCACTGGCAATCCTTGGGCAAGGCTCTCCGGCATGGCAGGCTGGCTGCCGGCACCTCCGTCTCACCGCCACCGCGGGCTCAGGGGCGGCTGGGGCAGGTGGCAGGGCCCAGCTCACCTTCGTCCCCTGGGCACCGTGTGGCACCTCGGTGACAAGAGCCAGGTGAAGATGGAGCCGTGGCACTGCCGAGCTGGTGCTGCGGGATTGGGAACGGGCTAGTTCTCATTGCTCAGGTGCCACCCTCCAGTTTGACGTTGGCAACCCCAAGGGTGGGTGATGACGGCCGGGCTGGGGGCTGGGATATGCCCTGCGCCAGCTCGGGAGGGTTCATCGCCGGACACAAACCGGTTTGCGGCAGGGAGGTGATAAAATGGGCTGCCCGCTCATTGTGTCCCCGGGCACAGAGCTCCCTCCTCGCTCGTCAGCTGCTGGCACTTGCCCATGGCAGCGGGACGCTCATCCGGAGGGGCAGCCCTGTGCCAGGGCACACACTGCCCACTGCCACCAGCGTGCCCGCCTGTGGGCCACCAGCATGCTGCGAGGCCACCACGAGTGCTGCCACCCTGCTGTGGGCATGCACAGGGCAGGACACCCGGCTTGGTACCCAGGGGCCTGTGCCCATCCAGTATGGCCCAGTGCCACCCTCCTCTTGCCCTGCCACTACCCCACTCTAGCCCAGTGTCACCTCTGGTGCAGTCCCAGTATAGGCCAGAATGGTCCCTCTATGGTGGTGGTGTGCCAGCATGCCTCAGCGCTGCCCCAGTAGAGCCCAGTGTTACTTTCCCTACCGCTCTGGCACTGTTCCGGTTTAGCCCAGTATAGCTCTGGTGCTGTCCCAGTGTATCCCAGCACAACATAGGGACGTCCCCAGGAGTGCCCCTGGTTCTCCACATTGGGGACCAAAGGGCAGACAGCAAGCAGCACTAGGGCTCCCAAGGGCCCCATGAGCCACGTGAGTCCTTAGTCCAGTGCAGCTGTACTGGGGTGACTGGGGGAGCGCTGCCCCAGAGCACGTGCCCTGGCACTGGGACAAGCGGCTGTGTGGCACGCCCAGCCCCGGGCACTCGGTTTGGCGTGGGTGCTGCGGGCAGGCGCCTCCGTGGGTGGCAGCTGGCTTGGGGCCCCGGGCTGGGCTCTTTGTGCCACCGTGGAGGTGCGGAGGACAGAGCCCTTCCATCGTTGTGCCAGCAGGCACTGGCGCCAGGCGCCGCACCCGCAGCCCCTGCTGTGGGCACAGGCAGGGCTGGCACCACAGCCCTGCTCTGGTCCTGTCCAGGGCCACCCCATAGCCCATTGCGGGTGCCCCCAGCCTGGCACTGGCTCCCATGCCCCCCAGATACATCCCCCCAGCACATGCATCCCCAAACCCAGCAAGGCCAGGGCCCGCAAAACCCGTTGGATTTGTGCTGCTAGGAAGAGGCAGGGAGCCGGGTGGGCAATATCTCTGGTTTTAATAAATACATCGAGACCCCCCCCGTCCACGGGCACCATAAGTTATGTGACGAGCCTGGCCAAGCCCTGTGGGCACAGCGAGACGGGGGTTGGAGGGATTTTACACTATGTACAAGGTGGGCGTGATGCCCGCTGTGCCCACTGGCCGGGGGGGCTCGGAGGGGGAGGGCAGTGGGTGCCCCAGCCTCCGCCAGCCCGGCTGCCGCACCCTGGCACAAGCAGACAGGGTAACCCCGGCATCTCGGCCGTGCCGAGATGGGGTCCGCAGGCTGGGAGCCTGGCCACATCCACCCCGCCGTGCTCCTTTGTGCCCCCCGCCCTGCGCGGGGGCAATGGGCGGCAGGGACCCCCCACGGCCGCCTGGCCTCACTGTGTGCTCGCCCCGCTCTGGGCAGCAGTCACTGCTCAGCGGCTCCATGCCTCTCTCCTGGCATCATGGACCTTCTCCTGCGCATCCGAGGGGGCATCCGGGGCTGCAGGGTGGGAAAAAGTGGGGCTGAGAGATGGGCGCGGTGGGTGCCAGGAGGGGCGCATGGGTTGGTTCCAGCCCTGGCTCAGCTCCCAGGGGTGCACGAGCCACTGCGGGGTGTCTGGGGGAGCAGAGTGCTTGCACTCACCGCGACACTTGGTGCAGCAGGGGTTGTCCCTCCTGGCGGGGCTGGCACAAGCAGCCGGTGGGCACTCCTGGCGCTGGCAGTGCGTCTCCCCTGACTGTGGGGCAGAAAGAGGGGCTGAGCACAGGAATTGGGCAGCTCCTCAGAGTGTGGTGGGTCACCAGGGTGCCACTCTGGGCTGCTCTCCCCCTGTCTCTGAAGTACTGGGGACTGGCATGACGGCACCTTCTCCTTCCCCTGGTGCCACCCGAGGTCTGGCACACTCACCACACACCAGCACAGGATACACTTCATTTCTCCGAAGGGGGGCACAGAGGGGTGCCAGCTCTCGTTGTTGAGGTACCAGCGGCGCCCGAAGCGGCACGCCCGTGGCCCATCCGCCTGCATGCTGTCAGCCAGTTCAGGGACACTCTTCTCGGGGGCTGTGGGAAAGGGCACTGAGAGGCCGCCTGCCCGCAGCAGGGGCACCCCGCGGCACCACCGGCAGTGCCGCGGCACAGCGCAGAGGCTGTGCCGGGAGAGGAGCGGGGCGCAGGTACCTGGGCACTGCTTGCAGCAGTCGGAGGGGCTGGCACGCACAGGGTTGGCGCAGGTGAGCCGCGGGCACTGCACCTTCTCACAGTGCACCTCGCCCGTCGTGCCCTGCGGGGAGCGCACGGGGCAGTTGGTACAAGGCATCCACCCCCTCCCTGGTTTGAGCCCCCTGCTAAAGTAGCTGAGGGCACCCATGGGTGCTGGGGTTGCTCTGCCACCAGGTTGGGGGTCTGGGACCCGCACTCACCTTGCAGGTGCAAATGGCACATTTGATGAGGCCAAAGGGGGGCACAACGGGGTGCCAGCGGGTGCCAGAGCCTCGCCACGTCTTGTCCCCGTCAAAGTAGCAGCCTGGGAGAGGAAGTGGAGGAAGAGGTGGGCACAGCCCCCGTGGGGGTTCCAGGTGGGCAGAGCTGCCCCCTCAGCCCATGCCCGCTGGGACTCACCCTCACTACTGTCCCGTGCCCGCTCCAGCTTCAGCTCCTCCTGCTCCATCTTCTTCTCTGCAAGGATGAGGGAGGCCATGGGGGGGTGCACAGCCTCAGAGGGACCCCTCCACCATGTACCCACAGGGAACCTCCCTGCTCCCCCAGCCTCCAAGTACCTTCGCAGACAGGGCAGCACAGCTCCTCGGGGTGCACCTGGCGAGTACAGTTGAGGGGCTGGCAGAGGATGGGGTCGCAGATCACCGTCCGCTTCTGGGGGCAGCAGGTACAGGGTTTGTTACGGGGCGGCATCACTGCTGGGTACTGCTCCCCCTGCCCCAGCATCCCCCCCCTGGCCCAGGGTACCTGGCAGCTGCAGATGGAGCACTTCTTGTCGTAGTCAGGTGCCCAGCGGCTGCCGTGTGCCCGGTGCTGCCCCTCAAAGAAGCAGGAGTTGGGGTCCTTCTTCAGCTGCTCCAGGTCCCTGGTCTTCATGTCCTCGGAGAGCTCGGCCTCTCCCAGGGCCCCCCCCGGGGCCAGGCGGGTCCCTCCTGCGTGGCACTGGTTGGGGATGTGCACCTGGATGAGGGGAGCAACGGGCAGGAGGGTTGGCACCACCAAGGGACTCCGCTTCCGTGCCGATGCCCGGCTGCCTTCCGTGGTCAGGGCTGGTGGAGGAAGCACCCACAACCACAGTACGCACAACGGCACAGCGTACCCTCCATCCTGTGCCCTTCCCAGCTCTGGACAGTGCCACCCGGCTGGGGACCCCCGGGCAGCGGTGGGGATGGGCAGGGGTGCCCACCCCAGATGAGGACCTACCCGTCCCCGCATCTCCCCATGCGGGTGGGCTTTGGTGCTGACTTGCAGGAAAGCAGTGCCCTGGGCCAGGTGCTGCAGCAGGTCGGCGTCCAGGTCCTTCACCACCCCCTGAGCCTACCCGGGCGAGAGGGGCACCATGGGGGGCATCAGGGCTGGCCCAGGGCCCCCACCCTGGAGTGCCCCGACTGGGTGCCCGCCTCACCTCGGTGCTGTAGAAACCCTTGAGCAGGCGTTTGTGCTGGTGGGGACGGGCGCCCATCTCACCCAGCTCAGCCACCCCGTGGAGGTGGGCGCTGATGGTGCCATCGGCCGGGCGGCCCAGCCCTGCCACCGAGATCTCGTAGTGCAGGTGGCAGTGCTCGTCCAGCGACAGCCAGGCGTGCCCCCCGGCACCGCTGCTCACTGGGGGGGACACCAGCTGCCCTGCCAGTGCCACGGGCATCTCTGCACACAGACAGGGGCCAGGGGAGGTGGTGGGCTACGGACCTGCCCCACCGCCCCCGCCACCACCCCCGGTGCCCCTCGGGTACCTGTGTAGCGGGCGAGCAGCCCGCTGTAGGGCAGGGAGATGATCTGTCCCCGCAGCTCGCCCTCCGCCCAGTCCTTGGTGGCCACATTGAGGAAGAGCTCGTTCTGCAGCAGCATGTGGGCATCGCGGGCACTGGGGCTCTGCCAGGCACCCTGGGCCTGCCACCGGTGGGACACCACGTGGGTTGGGATGGGGACTCTCCCGAGGTCCCTGTGCCACCCCCACCAGTGCCACCCAGTGCTCACCAGCCCGTCCTTGTAGCTGGGCGTCATGTCGAACAGGATGTTCCTCTTGCTCTTCCGTCGGGGTTTGGTCTCCAGCGTGATGCCCACCACCTCACTGGCAGTGCCCACCACCTGCACCTGCGGGCAGGGTGCAAAGGGGCAGTGCTGGTGGGGCAAAGAAACCCTGGGGACCTCTGAGAGGTAGATGTGTGCCCTCCCGCTTACCTGGTACTCCAGGGTGCCGTTCTCATGCAGTGCCAGCTTGGCTGAGCCCACAGCCCCCGTCTTGGTCGGCAGCAAGGCATCTGCTCCACACAGCACGCTTTGGATGGCTTCAGCCCAGGGAGAGAGGCACAGGGGGGGTGAGGTTGGCATGAGGGGACATGGCCACCCACCCCGTGCCCCTGGGTGCCCACCCCGTGCTCACTGTCACAGCTGCGGCGCGTGGTGATGGTGCCGGCCAGCTGGCGCGCGTGCCGGCCCTCCGTCTCGGCCACAATGCGGAGCTGCCCCTGCACCAGCCACTGCAGCTCGTGGGCAGACAGCTCGCTCAGCACCTCTGCAAAGTCGGGGTCCTGCCGGGGTGGGGGGCCACAGCACCACATCTCAGTCCCGGCGCAGTGGGCAGCTCGGTTGCCCGGGGCACACGGGGGGACGGGTGGCTTTACCTCCACGGTGATGTTGGCGCGGACCTCCCGCAGCGTCTGGCCCTGGTGCAGGATGCGGACCCGCAGCGGGACCCAGGGGGATTCTGGTCACGGCAGGTGGGGTTGGATGTGCCGGACCAGTGGCCTGTGACCACTGCCCCTCTGCCCCCCAAAACCACCCCTCTGCGCCCACCACCCCCCAAACTCCTGCACCTGACCCCCCAGTTTCTTGCCAGCTCCCTATTCTGCACACCCCAACCCCTGTGCACACTGTGACCCCCACCATTCCCCCCTGCAGCCCCCACATCCTCACACAACCCATGCCCCAGTCCCATCCTTCTGTACCCCATGTACCCCCCAGCCTCACACCCCCCATCGGTACACAGTCCCCATGCCAGGCCCACCCTGAACCCTACACCCACCCCATGCACCCACCCTGACCCATGCATCCTGAGCCACACACACGCCATGCCCCCCACCCCCCAGCCCTATGCAGCCCCCCAGGCAGTGCCGGGCCCCGGGGGGTGCCCGTGCCCACCCGCATCCCTGGCACCCGGCTCCAGCAGCCCCCGTGCCATGAGGATGAAGTGCAGGTTGTTCTCGGTGTCACTCAGCGTCAGCATGGCCATGCCGCCAGCGCCCAGGTGTGCGGGGTCTGACGAGGTTAGGATGGCACCGAACGTCTCTGAGCGGGGAGAAGGGGACGTGAGGGGCATCCCAGTGGGTATCCACCGAACGGGCACGCAGGAGCCGGCCTTACCCGCGAAGAGAGCCCGGTGCTTGAGGATGTGCCCGTGGACCTCTCCAGAGGGCTGCGCCCGGGTGACGAGGGAGACGCGGAGCTGCTCCCCGCGCAGCAGCTGGACGTTGGCCTTGGACACTGTCCTCCACATCCCGCAGAGCTGCGGGTGAGGGCAGGGCTGGGCAGGGGCCGGGGAGCACCGCACACCCAGGGAGGGGGGAGGAAGGGACACCGTGGACCCCTGCCCACCCAGCCCCTCTCACCATGCCATCCTCGGGGGCAGCGCTCTTCTGCACGGGGTGTTCGAACAGCACGTTGCCCTCAGGGTCGCTGAAACGCACCCGGCTCGGCCGCCCCAGCCTGCGGGCACCCAGAGGGTGAGCAAGGACCCCCCTGCCCAGTGCCCCCTCCCCTGGCTCAGTGCCAGGCACAGGGGTACATCCAGGAGGGCACATGGGGTTGCCCAAAGATTTGGGGCAAGCAAGAGAAGGAAGACATCTCCCCGGGGGTGTCCAGTGCCACGCTCTGCCCACCCATGCCCAGGCTTGCCCGATGCCGCTGTACTGCCAGATGCCGGCTCGGCACGGGTCCCCTGGGCTCCCCTGCCCCGCAGGGGTGCCAAGCTGGCACCACACGGCACGGGGGTCCCCGCCAGGAAAGGCAGGACCCGCCGGGAGCTGAGCGCTCGGCCCCGGCTGTAAATTAGGAGCATTTTTCGGCTCCGTTTGGCTCCCCTAGTCGGAGCTGGAAATTAGTCACCACTTTACTATGCAAAGGGGCCTGGAAGCAAGGAAGAGCAGAAGAAACTGGAGCGGGAAGAAGGGGAGGGAGAGGAGAGGCTCAGCCACCAGCGGGCATCCAGGGAGGGCACGGCGAGGATGGGGACCTCGGAAGCAGTGCCCGCCGGCAGAGCCCGCGGGGCGGCACGGCACCTCTGCCCTGCTGCGCCCGCGACCACCGCAGAGCCCTGGAGCCGTTCCCGTTTGTTCCTGCTCCAGACCTGGAGGCGAAGGGGTGAGGCCAGGCCGGCGCCCTGGGTGTGCCGAAATGCAGGCTGCTTGCCCGCGCTGGACCCGCAGCACATCACCCACCTCCCCAAATCTCCTGCTTTGCCAATGCAAGGTTGTGATGCATCAGAAGGGAAACTGAGGCACAAGCAATGTTCCTTCCCCCCCCTCCTTTCCCAGGGGGATGCCCACCGTGACAGCCTGGATAGGGGCCAGGACTCACCGCTCGTAGCTGATGGAGAAGAGCAGGTAGGAGCGCAGCAGGGTGAAGCGAGCCTTGGCCACCGCGCTAGACGTGGGATGCCACGGCTCTGGGCCGCTCGTCAGCAAGGCCACGAACTCTGCGGAGGGGATGCCCATGATGGTGGGGGGGCACAAGGGGGTGCCCCTGGCCGCTGCTGCCCACCCAGGTGTGCAGATTACCTGTGCGGGCATCGTCACGGGCCAGCCCCTCAGAGCTGAGGTAGGAGCGGTCATTGTAGGGCTTGTCCAGGTCGTCCTCCTTGTCCTGGAAGTACTCGAAGGTGTCGAAAGGGGGTGCGGGGCTCTTCTCTGGGGAACCTGGCAAGGCGGGCATGGGGTGGGCACAGGGGGGAGACCATTGCACCAGGCTGCTTGTGCTGAAGAGCTCAGGGTAGGGGGGCAAAAATAAATCCCCCCTCCCTAAGTGGACTGAGATGTGCCCTGCAGACCACCACAGGGCTCTGCGCTGGGGCAGGGTGCTTAGCCCTGCGCACCCTCTCTGCACCCCTCCCAAGGCGTTTTGGGGACAGCCATGCCCATCAGGGCTTCTCCCTGCCCAGCACCTCGTGGGCACCCCAAGGGCACTGGCAACCCCAAAATGAAGCAAGTAGCCCTTTTGGGGGGCAGAGGGGGTGTCCAGTGACCCCATGCCCTTGGGGGCGTGCAGGGGGGGGTCACCCACCAGCCTCACCTTTGGGGCACGTGTGGCAGCAGTGCCCGGGCAGCAGCGTGGCCCGGGGGCAGGCAGGCACGGGGCAGTCCTGCTTCATGTTCTTGCAGTTCACTTTCCCAGCTGGCTTCCCCCGGCGGTTCCTTTGCTGCGGGGTAGGGGGGAGAACCGTGCTGAGGTGCGCCAAGCTGTGCCCCTCCAGCACAGCCCAGTTCCCCCCATCCCGGCCCATCTGCAGCCCCTGTGGGCAGCCGGGACACCTTGCGCAGCCCCCAGCTGCCTGTAAGGCAGCCAAACCCGGGAACCCGGGCCCCCTCCCCACGGCCCCCAGCCCCCCGCCCAGCTGTGCGTGGCCCCTCCAGTCCCGGCCTCGGGGGGCTGCTCAGAAAGAAGAAGGGGGCCGGGGGCCATCCCCGAGGAGAGGAGGGAGGAATGCAGCCTGATCCTTTAAATCCCCTCTTCTCCTCCCCACTGCCACGATGTGGGGGGGCGACAAGGGCACACCCAGGTGTCCGGCTGGAGGGATCCCCGCTCCCCCTCTCCATAGGGGAATGGGGACTGAACGAAGGGGTGAATTTCCCCCCTCCCCAGCAGGGCCTGATTCTGGGGGCTCTCCCAGGGGAGGGGCGGTCCCGGGGGGGCACTCACCGGCTCGCAGTGGCAGATAACGCAGCGCATGACCCCAAAGGGCTCCCCCAGGTCCGGGTGCCACGTCTCGTCCAGGGCATAGAAGTGTCCCCCGAAGGCGCAGCCTGCGGAGACGCCCCCCCATATACCCACCGCCGCCCCTGGTCACCTCCGGGCCGCGGCACCCCCCCGCCGCAGCCCCGGGGCCGGTCCCCGCCAGCTGAGGGGGGCTCGGAGCGGGATGTGGGGTGCAGGAAAAGGGGAGGGGGTGCGGGATGCACGACGTGGGGGTGCAGCAGCAAGGAGAGAGGGTACGGAGGAAGGAAGGGGGGGGTCTCCTACCTGCCGCCCCCCCGGGGGGCAGCGGGTCCGTGTCGGGCCGGATGGGCAGGGCGAGCTTGGGGCGGGCGGCGCGGGCGGGCAGGAGCAGGGTGGCGAGCAGCAGCAG
>JAAGAY010012907.1:3167-36203 GCA_011801015.1 Ardeotis arabs | reverse complement strand
TCTCCATCCATTCCCCGCCCAGCCTGTATTTGTGCCTGGGATTGCCACGACCCAGGTGCAGGACCTTGCACTTGGCCTGGTTGAACTTCATGAGGTTGGCACGGGCCCACCTCTCCAGCCTGTCAAGGTCTTTCTGGACAGCGTGGATACCTAAAGGGTATCCAGCCTGGATACCTAAAGGGTACCCCAGACACCAAACAGTTTGTATAAGGCTCTTAATTCAGTAAACTAACAATTAACTTACAATATTTAACATAAATACAAATGCCATAGCATAGGAACCATATCATGGAGATCTACCCTAAAACCCAGAGGCAGAATTGAGACAACTCTGAAGTACCATCCTTTTGGTAACAATGCAGTGGGAGACTGTCATGAAAGCCTTCCAAATGCAAGAGAAAACAGGCAAGGCTCAATTATCTCCTTCGTAAGATTTAACTAAGCAGTAAATATTGTACTAAATGATCTACTGCAAACTGATTTACATCATAGCTATACGTGAATATTCAGTATTAATACCATGCCATGAAATTAGCACCGTTAATATACATTGTTCAGCATTTAGAACAAACTGAAAGCAATGCTTACTATACCTTTCTGGCAGCCAGTAAGTCGGGACTGTTTTCCATCCCAATTGCAAAAGTTTGTAATGGATAATTGATGTTGATTTCTTTCATCAGTTTCAGAAGAACAGCTGCAACCAAGCTGGAATCTAAGCCCCCTGCCAACAAAACAAGTTATCTGGTTAGGTGTTTGACTGGTTTCCTGCTTCTTCTTAAGGACACTGAATCTAGATAGCAGAATCTCACAACTGGGCTTCATTTTTAAGCCATGCAAATCCAAGGTACTTCTTGTACAAATGCACATTTACCTCTGCTTAACAAGAGAATCGGGCAACTTTAGTGGAACATCTTCAGTAACAGTTGTTAGTACTTCTGCTGTCAGAAGCATCAGCAGAAATCCTTCTTTAAGATATATAGAAAGTGTTCTGTACCACTACAGAACATGCCCCTTCCCAACTCCGCTATAATGGGATTTATTCTCCATTGCAAAACTGCTCTCTATCCTCTTATCTACACATTTGATACTTTGCTGACAGGACTATGTAATTTTTTGTTTGCAGTTTGAATAAAAAAGAATTAAGTAAAAGAACAGAACATGTAGTGTAAGGATTCCACTCTTCCCCAATAATTTTTTAAAAGTGTGTTTCACAAATTTTGAGTGGAATTAACATTTTAAATATAACTTCAAAGTGAAAAGGTTCACTAGTGACACTGTGGTTTTCTTCCCTCCTCGTCCTTCTCAGGAGGGCAGTGGAAGGATTTGAACAGTTTGGACCTTGACAGGCTGGAGAGGTGGGCCCGTGCCAACCTCATGAAGTTCAACCAGGCCAAGTGCAAGGTCCTGCACCTGGGTCGTGGCAATCCCAGGCACAAATACAGGCTGGGCGGAGAATGGATGGAGAGCAGCCCTGAGGAGAAGGACTTGGGAATGCTAGTAGATGAGAAGCTCAACATGAGCTGGCAATGCACCCTTGCAGCTCAGAAGGCCAACCGCATCCTGGGCTGCATCAAGAGGAGCGTGGCCAGCAGGTCGAGGGAGGTGATTCTCCCCCTCTACTCTGCCCTGGTGAGACCCCACCTGGAGTACTGTGTCCAGTTCTGGAGCCCCCAATGTAAGAAGGACATGGACCAGTTGGAGAAGGTCCAGAGTTGTGCCACCAAGATGATCAGAGGGCTGGAGCACCTCTCCTACGAGGACAGGCTGAGAGAGTTGGGGCTGTTCAGCCTGGAGAAGAGGAGGC
This sequence comes from Ardeotis arabs, assembly GCA_011801015.1. Classification (NCBI taxonomy): domain Eukaryota; kingdom Metazoa; phylum Chordata; class Aves; order Otidiformes; family Otididae; genus Ardeotis; species Ardeotis arabs. The sequence continues at coordinate 34,399 of JAAGAY010012907.1, read as the reverse complement.
TCCAGGAAGACCTGATAGCGGTCTTCCACTACCTCAAGGGGGCCTACAAGAAAGATGGGGAGATTGTTCAGTAGGGCCTGTTGTGATAGGACAAGGGGTAATGGTTTTAAAATAGAGGGGGGTAGATTTAGATTGGATATTAAGAAAAATTTTTTTACACTGAGGGTTGTAGAACACTGGGACAGGTTGCCCAGAGAGGTGGTGGATGCCCCATCCCTGGAAACATTCAAGGCCAGGCTGGATGAGGCTCTGAGCATCCTGATCTAGTTGGGCATATCCCTGCTCCTTGCAGGGGGGTTGAACTAGATGGCCTTTAAAGGTCCCTTCCAACCCTAACCATTCTATGATTCTATGAAAAGAGACAAAAAAATAAAACCAAGAGGTGTACAAGGTGCCTAGATGTACTCCAAGGCTCTGCCTTCTCATTCTCATGAGCTAGTTCTGCTAATCCTTGACTAGTTCTACTTGCTGCTCCCCTTTGAAGTACTGAGCAAAACACAGTACCTGTTTTCCCACACTCTGACAAGCATGAGGCAAAATCCTCTTTTCTTTATTTCCTACAGTCTGTATGTTTTTTCAGCTGAGCACAGTAGCATGCATTCCCACCCTGACACCCTTTGTAGGCATGCTACCTCATGGAAAAACAAAAAGATCTCCTTCTGTAGAAATTACACGCAGAATCTGAGAAAAGGAGAGCACAGAAATCACACTGAGCGCTTCAGATGTGGAAGTCGGGGAAATCAAAACCTGAGTTTCCACTGTGAAGATGCAGAATACCCTCCGCGACTGGAAACAAAAGCACGTCTCCGACCACGATGCTCCAAGCATACTCAAACTTGTGAAGCACTGAGATATTCCAGTATTATACCGGCTTGCGCATTTAGTTTTGCTACTAATACATTCTGCACACGCATCTGAGGACCTGCTGCATGCCTTCTAACTTGATACCTTAAATTTGTGTTTTGAATAGGCTTTTTACTGAAACTGGGATCATAAAACTCTGTGCGTCTCTGTTTCATCTACCTCCCTCCTACTTTTTATGATGCCACAGTAAGGAAATGGTGCAACAGTATCTCCTGGTCAGTCCTCTCTCATTCAAATGCACATTTAATAGGGTTCATGATAAATGAGCGTAATTAGTGATGTTCAAAGCCAACCATATCCTGGGCTGCATTAAAAGAAGCGTGACCAGCAGGTCAAGAGAGGTGATTCTCCTCCTCTGCCCTGGTGAGACCCCACCTGGAGTACTGCATCCAGCTCTGGAGCCCCCAGCATAAGAATGACATTGAAGCAAATCCAGAGGAGGGCCACAAAGACGATCAGAGGGCTGGAGCACCTCTCCCACAAGGACAGGCTGAGAGAGTTGGGGCTGTTCAGCCTGAAGAAGAGAAGGCTCCGGGGAGACCTCATTGCAGCCTTTCAATACATAAAGGGGGCTCATAAGAAAGGTGGGCACAGACTTTTTAGTAAGGCCTACTGCTTTAAGACAAGGGGTAATGTTTTCAAACTAAAAAAAGGATAGATTTAGATTAGATATAAGGAAAAAAATTGTTTACTATGAGGGTGGTGGAACACAGGAACAGGTGGCCCAGAGAGGTGGTGGATACCTCATCCCTGGAAATATTCAAGGCCAGGTTGGACGGGGCTCTGAACATCCTGATCTGGTTGGAGATGTCCCTGCTCCTTGCAGGGGGGTTGGACTAGATGACCTTAGATGTCCCTTGCAACCTAAACTATTCTACAATTCTATGATATCAGAACTCTAACCACAAATACAAAATACTACAAAAGCACAATAAATAAGATGTCAGTCCCATGGCTACAAAGCCTTACTTCTGTAAAGCACCTCTGTAACACTGATATGGTAACAGCCAATTCAGTGAACAACTTCCTGTACCACAAGCTACTACCTGACCTGAAAAAAAAAGAGTGTAGCAAATAACTTTGGTCCAGATGTTCCCCTGTAATTTCATGAATCAAGGGCAGTCTAGGATGGAGGCTAACAGAAAGAATGTGACAAGTAAGAACTTCAGCTCCTCCTGCTAGCTGAACATGCCAAGGCCTTTTTCTATGCTCACTCAGTGCACAGTGAATGCAATAATTACATTTTCTTTTTAGACATCAACCTAAACATAAGTCTTATATGTTTAAGAGTATATTGGGTGATTTTTCAGTAAGAGTACTTTTATTTCTTTCTTAGTAAAAAATGGTCAGTGTCTCAACAAGCTAATATCCCATCCCAGAGTAAACTTTAAAAGCGTAAGACTTTCAAGATACTTGTAAACTGGAAAACTTTATCACGAACTAACAAGTTCTCTGTAACTAAAAAACAAATGATGATTCAGATCACTTCAGGTACATCACAGAAGAACAGCCAGCATAGATTACGGGTGAAAGAGAGAAAAGACATAAGATACTTGCTGCTTACCTGACAAGAGACAACCAATCCTTCTGTGAGCCATCAAACGTTTTCTAACGGCATTTTCAAACAGAATACGGATGTTGCTTTTCACTGTTTCAAGATCAAAGCCTGTTCAGAAAACAAGAGGGGAAAAAAAGAAACCCCAACCAAGACGTGTTACTTAGACTCTGCTGGATTATGCGGTTAGGAAAACAAAGGTATTTGTCTGAATTTCCTTTGATGAGGGCATGCAAGTTCAAGTATCCCTGTATATGACTGCCTACCAAAACAATTCTCAAGTTGCTATGTTATAAAGGTTCTTCCAAGTTTTGTTTAAATGTCACTTTTTAAAAATCAATCAATACAAATTTTATATTCAAAATGATAAATTTTTCACTTTTCAATCAGAGTAAGTAGCAAATGCTTTGCTGTACTACCTGAAGGCAGAGTTTCCACTGTATCACACGCAGCATGGAGTGGTTCATCTTTATAGCTGTGAAATTTTACTAATTCCACTGATGCAACCTTGCCAGAGAGCTTTAAATCCAACACTTCATAATGACCTGGGAGAAACGGTTCCACCTTAGGACATAAGGACGTTGAATGCTTTAAGTTGATAAGTCCTACAGATAAAACAGGGGAAAAAGAGGTCAGATGGTTAAGTTATACCTCACTCTGTACAAAAACTATACATAAACATTTTTTCCAGATCCTACTTTTGGTATTAAAAAGCATCATTTCGAGTCTGAGTCTGCCCTGGCTGGTGCATGATTCTGCTTCTGGCAGGTTGTACACATAGATCTGAGCCATCTCAAGCCGAGACAGATAGCAGAGAAAAGAAGCCAGCAAGTTTTACTAATTGTAGTAAGTAGTAATTTATTCCTGTGAGCATTAAGAGGAGCACTTTTCTAACTCACTACATGATGTCCAGGTCAAGGAGTAATATGCTTGTAAGAATTCAAATGACAGTCAGTAATGGATTCTGTGTTTAAAATTAAGTGTAGTCAAGCTAAAAAGGGGTTTGTAATAAAACGACATCACTGAAGTGATTGCTTAATTGACGTTGATTTAGTGATTTCATAACTCATCAGTTCCAGACTGATCTACACCGCTGCTAATGAACCTCAAGAATCAGACTTGTAAAAGAGGATGTTTTGCACCTGCTGGTCATCTGCATACCCCTTGAGGTACTCTACAAAAGGGACACTGAACTGCTGTTAGAGAGGAACCAGTAATTCACTGTAATGGTTAGAGGCACACAGTCCCTAAAATATTTACTTCCTTTCTTCCTTTCCAAGAAGCAGAGATGGTACAACACTTAGTACTACTATTACAGGAGCCTGATAATAAAATTGATATACAGTAAACGGGAGAGAGAAGTAATAATGAAAGTCAATTCTAGCCAAAGTACATTTTAAGCAATAAACTCCGTTTTGGCACTGTTTGGATTTGTTTATGCACGTGTCAAGACTAGAGATAACTACTTAAAAAAAAGAAAGAGCAGTGGATATGTCATCTCAAAGCAAAAAAAATTGTCATCATATAAAATAAGTGTCAGTAGAAAATTACCAAATGCTGCAAGAAACTTCAGTAGAGTTTTTAGATTTTTGGCTTTTATAGATTAGCAGTTCTTGTGATGTTATTTCCCCATTCACCATAGAACAACAGGAACAAATTCTAATACAATTTATCATAGCATAAATCTACCCTAACTCTATAGACTACATTTCACTTTGTGGTAACATAAAACATCTTGGGCTCAATACTGCTATGATTGCAGAACACAAAGAATTATAAAATTAAATACCAAGTTATTTTAGAGATATAAAGGACAATTAAACATCTTAGAGATTTACTGTCTGTGGGTTTTGTTTTAATGAAGTGTAGGTCTTATACTACTAAATATAGTTCATTTATTACTGAACTTACAGTTCACTTTCTCTTAGAAGAAAAGCCTGACAAAGAAGTTTGTTTCCGACAACACCACCAAAGATTATTTAGGCACTAAACACAACTGGTTTTACCTTTTGCCTCAGAACAGACACCTAAAAATCCATCATCAGTCAGCACCTTGAACAGTGGTCTGACTCCATAGGTATCTCTTGCCAGAAACACTTTTCTGTTTGCAGTGTCCAGAAGGATGAAAGCAAATACACCATCTAGCATGGATGCTGTTTGTTCTATCCCTCCTCTGTTGTAAAGATGAAGGATAACCTCACCATCCACTAACGTCTGATATTCAAATCCAAACTGCTTCTGCAACTAAGAAAAAAATATAAAGAAAAACATGAATAAGCATTTGCAAAAATTGTCTGTTTATTAATGGAAAAAACAACACTTTTCACATAATTGTTTAAAAAGAAAGGGTTTTTTGTAAAATCACAGTTCAAACGTTACAGAAACATTTCTGCCAAAGGAGGAATTTACACTTTTGTGCTCAAAATATTATCCAGGATCGTCCCTCAGACAATGTAGATTGATTCTGCAGTCTTAAGCAATTCACATTATGGTAAGTTTTCAGGGACACATTTCTGTTTGAGGATGTCAGACTGCAAACTCATGACCCTGGTCTTCAGAAGCATTAGCCTCCCTGTCTCCCACAGAAAAATGGCAGAAGCAGGCAGCCACTGCTTCTAAAAATCCAACTCAAAAATTGGACCAGAAACAAAGACATAATTTTCTGTAGTCCCAAATCACTCGGTGCCACTTTCTTATCAGGTAATAATGACACTTACGTAAGCCTCCCCCAAACCACATAGAGACTGGTAATATCTCATAGAGTTAAGTATTTCAGAAATAAGCTTTGGTTTACTTATGCAGTCACTGCAATTCCTCAGTGTTGGCTTTTTTTTTTGGTTTTTTTTTCCACACACAGAGAATTTGCTTCTGCCTAATCTTCCTGCATTCCTCAAACTAACCTCTTCACTCTGCCTGTGCAGATGGAGTGGGGGGAGGAAAAAAAAAATTAGCTGTCAGACTTAAGTCAGACCAAATATTCTTAATGTTCTCGTGGTGCTACTCTTAAAATCCTTCCAATATCTACCAGACAGGGGGAAAGAGGAGGTTTCAATAAAACACTAAAGAGCTAAGAAACCTCACAAAATCAATGTTTTAGCATGTTAACTTAAATTATTTGGGTTTAGTTGTTATTAATGGGGCAAAGTCTTGGATCATATCGAGTCAATATTAAAGTCTCTTTCTTTATAAAGAGGGTACGTAATGTAGTGAGAACAATTGAACAAATTCCTGCTGATGGCAATGCAAGCTTCACATAGCTAAACTCCCCTTGGGATTGTGTGCGTAGCACAATTGAGAGTAATTCTTACTGCTTTCAACAGCAGAAAAAACGCAATGCAAAACACAGCAAGTATTACAGACTGTTGGTACAACACACTTTGCCCTGCAGTCCATATGAAACGTGTCTCATGTTTCAAACAGCCAGATACTTAAAAGATTGGGAGGGGAGGGGGGACTATTCATTCAAATTCCCAATGACATTACTGACGTCACTGACATCACTGACAGCAGCCTGACTGACTTCAAAAATGCGATGTTAGAAGTACTAAGACACCTCACATTATTAATACATTTCTGATACTACCATGCTCAGTGTATGATTCATTTTAAGCATTCAGTTTCAGCACGACTCAGAAACACTCACAATTGTAAGCTGCTTTATACACCAAATTTGGATTATCTAAATCACTTCCCTTTACAAGGAACACTGACTCAGCACAGGGGCTGAGGTACACAGATGACTTTCGGCAGCAGTATCACACCCATCAGGGACATTCAAACACTTCAGGAAGTAAGTACAGAGTTGCTGCTTGTTTTGTACCCAAGAGACTTGCCTGGGTTGCTCTCAAAAACCCAACAAAGCATCCACCTTAAGCTGCATACACCAAATGACTTTGGTGGCATACTGGAAACATTTCCCTCGTTCTTCTTGCTTTTACATAAATACATAAGCATGCATGCTAAACATTAATACAAGTGAGATATCTCATCTATGCAGAAATAAAAATGCAACACCTGACAGCTCGGACAGCTGAAAATAACCGAAGAACAAGACAGTCTGAAAGCATTTGCACTATAAAGAGAGAAGAAGGGGAGAAAGAGGCTTGGAATTCCCCTCCTCAGGAAATAATTTTAAATTGATCAAACCTGAAGATACAAATACTTATTGCCCTTCCTGTCAATTACAAAGTGTTTTTTCAGTACTAAAGGCTAAGTATGTTACTATCTAAGTCACCATAGATTCACAGCTCACCAAGGTAACATACTTCCTTTTAAATACTAGTCATTTGACAACTTTTAACAATGTTTTAACCACGTTTTCACTATTTTCTGAATATCCATTAGTTTTGAAATTTAAAAAAAAAAAAGAGAAAAAAAAAAAAAAAGAAAATGCTGTATGATCCATACAACACTTACTTGTTTGAAATTGTAGATTTCTCCATTGTAACACAGCCACAGATACGGGAATTTCTTCACCCGGATAGGCTGCATACCATACAACTGATCAACAACCGCAAGGCGGTGGAAACCAAAACAACAGTTGGTGAATCCATTGACGTTCTCAAACCGAAATGCATCAGGACCTCTGTGTGCTATCTTCATGGCACTTAGACACTGGACAGAAAGGCATTCATCACTCCCAAACAGGGCCCAGATACCACACATGGTGAAACTGTTGATCTATCTGAAAATGGAGAAGCTGTTCAATAAAAACAGGAATGTTTTAAGCAAGAGCTGTCATCTAGAAGATGTAAATAACAAATGTAGACTAATCGCTTAACTATGAAGAGGACTGATCAGGAGAACAGCAGACTTTACTAACATGAGGTAAAGCCTGGTTTGCCCAGAATACAGTAAGCAACCTTTGGCCAGCAAATTAGGCTTAAGTTTACCTTTAGCTACACCAAGGTAGTCTGTGATTATTTTGTTTTATAGAGTACAAATGGAACAAATTGTTACTGAGCATCAGGTATGATCTGTTGAAGTAACATCATCTGAGCAGAAAACTTAACAGGCCTCCCAGCCTGCGGCCCTTCACTATATAAAGAGGGTTTATAAGACAGATGGAGAGAGGCTTTTTACCAGAGCCTGTAATGACAGGACAAGGGGCACTGGTTTCAAACTGAAAGGGGGGAGGTTTGGACTGGACTTCCCCAGCACCATGGCTGGCCCAGACGCAAAAGGTGTGGAGGGAGCAATGGTGGTGCAGTGCCTGCTCCCCTCGCCATGCCTTCTCCAGCCCCAGCGTCCCTGGAGATCCAGGCCTTGTGGCTCTCTGAACCCGAACCCTAACGGCAGAGGTGGGCTGAGGACCTGCAGGTCAAGTGATGGTGCTGGGGACCTCAGCCCCAGGCTGCCGTTAGGGCTAGGGTTCACAGGACCACAAAGCCCACAGCTCCAGAGATATCGGGGCTGGAAAAGGCATGGCGAGGGGAGCACGGCACTGCACCACCATTGCTCCCTCCGCACTTTTCTTATCTGGACAAGCGATGGCGCTGGGGAGCCCAGCCTCAGCACATGGAGCGCGGCTCTCCCTCCAGCTGGAGCGGCTTACAGACCCCCCACGCTCTCCGGGGCTCTTCTAACAGGAGACCGCAGGCCCCCGGGCCAGCTTCCCTCCGCGCCCGCCCGCTACCCCCCACCACTCCCTCCGCACGGCCTCTCCTTCCTCCGGCGGCTGCGGCGCACCCCAGGGCCGCCGCCCCTCGCTCGCAAGCCGAGGCGAGGTGGAGCAGCCGCATGCTGGCGGGGCGAGGGCTTCGGGAGGACCGGCGGAAGGCCGGGTTCTACAACCGGCGCCGCCCGAAGGCCGCTCGGCCCGCTGCCTCCCAGTTCACCCCCGGCCGGCGCTGCCCCGCGGCCCTGAAACCCCTGCCGCCACCGCCGCCGCCCACTCTGGTGCCTCACCCAGTCCCGGCCGCCGGCGCAGGGAGAGCACCCCTCTTCGCCGCGCCGGGTGATAAAGAAGGCGGCTCTCGCCGGCGCTGGCTCCTCCCCTACGCCGCACGCTGCTGTTGAAACTGGCCGCGAAGTTTCATCATGCGCCTTCCCGCCCCGGGGGTCGGGATCTGGCACCCCACCGCCGTTCCCTGCGGCTCTGGCTGGGGCAGCCCCACTGCGGGGCAGGAGACGCGGGGTCTGCCGCCTCCTCTGGGCCGCTGTAAAGAAAAGCGCCCACCACGCGGCATTGCTGGGCTCTGTAGCCTGAGGGGACGATTTGCAGCCATCAGAAACGCTGTTCCTGCTAAACCTGCCCCAGAGTTGTACTGGGTGAGGTGAAAAGAACTCAGCCGCCGGCATCCGGTTGCCTTGAAGCTGCTTTATTTCTTTTGGGAAAGAGCGCTTGCAAAGCTTACACCTTTTGAAGCATTTTTTGAGGATTAGGATTCTGAGGAAGCTACCGAGGATTTACGATTCTGCTGTGCAAAACTCAGTTTCGAACAATACGAGTAAAAAGGGATTTTGATCCCTACCTGAACTTCATTAATGGACAGTTGTGCCTTTTTGCCCTTGAGAATGCTAAAGTAAATGAAATTCAACTCTGAAGACTAGGATGTGAAGTGCTAAATAGAAACTTTAATTCTCCACACATACTTCACTTAGCATGTGGTGCACTTTCATAGTTTGCTTTAGTGGACTTAGTATAAAACTGCAGTGCTGTGCATGAAGTTCTTCAGGTGATGCAGACTGCTAGCAATAAGCGTGCTCTGCCTGTAGGATTTTAAAAGGACCTTTTGAGAAGCTATTAAAGGGATATTTTGGGGCTTAGAAGGAAAAATGTGTTGATGTGTCCTATGCGTGAGAAGTAGACTCCAGCGCTGATCAGGAATCGATGGAGGACGTTAGGAATAGACGTAGCCCAGGACTGGGCTCAGCAGAGGCGAGGCCTTGGGCAGCCTGCGGACGCCACATGTACAGTGCGGAGAGCCCTGCGCTGCCTGAAAGAGCAGAGTGGAAGTGCGGGCAATGGCACACTGAGTCACTGCTCTCGGAAGAGTAGTGGTTGTGCTGGGGAACACCTTCCACCTTGGATTTTTTTCACAGAGATCTAAATGTCACAAGCTCTTCATTTTTAAAAACTACAAGAAATAACAGACAAATGTTGTATTAATCTAGGTTGTTTGTGGTTTTTTTTTTTTGTCAGAGGCTTTTGTAAACAGCTTTTCTTTACATCTTTACTTCTTTGCACAGAGAAAAGATTTTTGGAGGACTCTGCTTAGGCTTAAGTTGTTGTCTGGACACTTTCACTTAATGAGCAATTCCTGGTTCATAATTAGATCTCATACAGTGTGTTATGATAGAAAGTCACAAACCATTTGGTATAATGAGAATCTTTTCATGAAGAAACTGAAGCAGGGAGAATGAGAAGCAACTTTTAAGTCCTCATTAATGTCTGCACCCTTAGAGCACACTGGGTAACAGCCCATATTTATCCTCCCCTTTACCACCCACTTTTAAAAACTGAGGATAACTACTGCATTTTACTATGTCTTGCATGTTTAGTCCTCTATTTTAATGGAGTTGATACACACAATCTATTTTTAAACATTGGCAATGTTGCTGTTTGGTAGTTACGTTAGCACAGATAATAACTGATACGTCCCTGTCCTTTTGTAGCCTTTTCTCTGCTATTGTCAAGTAGCCTGTTACAGTCCCTTTACAGTAAGTGTCATTCTTCAATGTCCAATCTTTTCTTTCGGCATCGCTGCAGGCGGCACTCGATGTAATTACACCCCAGGCTCACAGCTCTGTTCTTCTCAGTCATCTTCCCTCTCGGTTTTCTCCTTCCTATCACATGTAATAGTTTCTCCAAAGCATTCTCCACTACACTCCCCTAAAGCTAATTTTTTTTTCCCTCCATTTTTGTTGATAGGAATTTAAGTTGATGCTAGTGAGGTGAAAAGAACAGGTTTGAATGTAAATATCAGGTGCGATGAGTAGCTAAGAGACATTCTACTTTGTTCTATCATCTGTTTAGTACCTGAGAGTAACCATCTGGCCCCAGGCTAAAACCATTTAAGAATGGCTGGAAAACACTGTAAGAAGGTTCCCGATTAATTAATTAAGAAGTGCTTGGATTAGTTTTGTTTCTAATCAGCTGAAATGAAAGGCTAAGAGGTTTATCTGAAGGCAGCAGGTAAATGAGTGAATTAAAGGTCAAAGTGAACAGGTAAATGAGTACAATGTAGAATGAACTGTTGCAGCTGTGTGACACTTAACTGAGCCAGTCCCTGTCAGCTCAAGTGTCAGTTGAACGCTGCTCGTAACTGAAGTCCGTGCTTCTCATTTTTTTCCCCACTAAAGATTAATACCTTTGCTGGATCCATTGGACGTGGTGCCACCAGCATGCCTGGAAGACTGGAAATGTGACTGAGTTCTGAGAGATCCATGAAATCTGTTTGGAGAGAAGGCAGAACTGAGGAGAAAGTGGAGAAGTCAGAGGCTGCGGTTAAGAGAGAAGCCTGTGATTAAGGGTGAAGGTCTTTTGCTTTCACAGTGATGACTAACAAATTAACAACCTATAGTGCCTAGGGGTTTTACAGGGAGTAGCGTCCTGAAGGTATCCCTCATGTTTTCTGGCTTTTTTGCATGAGGGAACACATTTCAGCTGGTTTTGTGATGGTGGCTCTCCCAGCTTTCAGTTCCCATCCTTTACACAGCTCCAGTGAGAGCAAGAAAACAAGATGTGAAGTAGAAAACAATAGCCAGACTCAGAGAAAGACTTTCCTTTTTCTGTCAGCATCGAATGCACACACTCTGAGGACTCTGCATGTCCTCAGACAGGAATTGAGGAGGGTGTTTGTTGAAGTTTGCCAGGAGTGGCTTCATGGGCCAAGCTGTTACGACAGACAGGACTGTAAAACATCTGAAATTCTACTGATGTGTCTCAGCTCAGCCTTGCACCAGCCTCTTGCATGGCAATTGCAAAAAAAAAAGCTGTCAAATTCAAAAGCTGTTTGGAGATCTGTAGCTTCAAGTGAGGTAGGCTCCCATTTGTATCACTTGCTCTGCCTTTTACCCAGTGGGACTGCACCATGCGTCAGCGAGCTTTGAGCTTGCAGCTTTATTGACCTAACAGAGCTGTTTGTTCCTATAATTTTGAATATATCTATTTTTCTTCTTTTTTCCTCTGTGTTTTTTTGCTCTTCCTTTGGCAGACATTTAAGGCACATGGAGGCTATTTGTCTCTCCTCCAGACAACATCCCCTCTCTCATGGTATAAAAAGTAGTTATGTCTCTCACTGGGAGTTCCTATTGCTATAGTCTCTCTTATTTAATCTTTTTTTCTTTTCTTTCTGCTTAATTATGTTAAGCTTCAAAACAAATAAGACTTGCTCTGACCTCGGAATTAGAGGTCACAGCACTGAAGTGTTAAAAGAAAATCTCTTCTAGAGCCTGGGTATTCAGAACTTCAGCAAAGTACTAGGAAGGCATGCCTAGCACAGCAGCAAGAGAGAACACAAAGTAAGGTGATTTGTTATTGCCTGGACAAAAGACTAAGCTTTTTGCACTACAGCTGCATCCTTTTTTTAACATCCCAGCCCCTCCATTATCCCTCGTGTTTCTTCGCACAGACAAAAAGGGTTGTTGAAAGGCTGTTGGCCATACAGTGCGCATTGCGGGCACGGCATATGGCATACCAATGGCTCTATTGTCAGTAGGCCCAAGACCACAGCGGAATGAAACATTGCTGACTTTAACTGAATAGTGGTCTTGGCTAATGAGAAGGAATCCTGTGTAATTTATTCTTTCGTCCTGGGGAGGGGGAGTGGCAAACAAACCACAAAACTTAAGAACTATTTCATATGCTTTTTTAACCACTTGCAGAATAAGAAAGGAAAATTAGTTGTCTGATGTTGAATGTTGATGCTATACCATAAAACGGAATAATTCCGTAGAGTTTTTAGAGCCTTAATGGTAGAACTGATTTAAATTCTGGTTCTTTTTCATACAGTAAGAAAGATTAGGTGTCAGCTGAATTAGCATTTAAACAAACCGTTGCAGTCAATATAGCAGGATTAACTGCAAATTACAATCTTCAGTTCACTTTTTCATTGTAATTCACCCATTGTGAGATTTTGCCCAGTTCAACAGATGTTTTGTTTAATACAGACAAGATCCTTTTCATCTAGAATACAGCTAAATTACACTGTAAGAGACATGGTTAGCTGGTATAAAGCTGTAACAGCTAAATTCATGCTTGAACATATAAAACAGACTTAAAAATACACTGGAATGTATTTTTCATCTGGAATAACGACATAATTCTAATAAAGTTAGTTTGACACACATCAGTTGTGCTGCTGTAGCCTTTTAAAGTACTGTATTTAATTTTGCGATTTGTATCTATCTGGCAGATACCAAAAGTGTTCAGTTAAATGTGCTTAAATGCACGTATATGCTCTCCTAAATACAATTAAGAACAACAGAGGAAGAAGAATAACAATTATTGAACACTGCATGAAGATTTTTTTTTTAAGGAAGTTACATGGTCTTTGATTTATAGAAGATGAGAAACTATTCTAAAACATATGACTGCAGCTGCTCTTTCCCATCACTAGGTCGAGCTATTACTTCAAAATGAGAAACTGTCACCCTGCTAGTACTGTTATCAGAAATAGAGGTGTTGAACAAATACAACAAAGGTCTGCAATGAAATAACTAGACTGGCAAATGTAACACTTTGCCGTGTGGAAAATAAACAACTGCCTTATCACATACACTAAGGCAATAAAGAAAAAAAAATTAATAGTGAAATTATTTTTTCCCGTTTTCTCACAGAAGTGCACACTAAAATACAGCTCAATTCACAGTATTTACTGGCTTCTTACTAATTCTCTTAAATCAAGTAGTATTGAACCCTTCAAATGATTGCGTTGTTTCTTCATTATAGCTACTTACTCTGCTTTTTTCCTAGGAATTAATTCTGAATTCTTTACAGAGATAAACTTCTGTTGTGGTTACTGCTGTCATATAAACAGTAAAATGGGATGTCTCTCCTCCCTATTCTTCTGTAGCTAGAAACTCTAACAACAGACTTTGTAAAAAGAGCTTTGTTTCTTTACACAGAAAGAGAAGAAAGAGAATTCTTCCTGATGAGAAAGAGAGAAGAAAACCTAAAGAGAAGAAAACCAATTCTAAAGGAACTCAAAATGCAGTATTAATTCAAAAGGATTAAAAGAATGAAACAATTTATGATTGCAAAGTAGAAGAGTTAGTTCTGCATTCTAATTCTTACCAAACAATACCTCATCTCTTATCACAGATGCCAGATAATGGGGATATTTCTAGTAGTTTAACAGGATAAATTCCAATATTAATTCCAACATTTTTATTAAAATTTTGGTTTGTTTTTTTTCAAAGAAAGGAAAGAAACATGAGCCAAATAAAAACTTCTATCAACTCTCATAGAAATACAATTATACAAGAATGATACTGTATAGCAGCATTACTTTGAATCTTGTTTTAGCTAACAATGATCCTCTGAACCTCTTTGCTTTTGCCAGGAACAGGTACGAGACAGGCAAACAAAATAATGTATCTTACAATCATAGAATGGTTTGGGTTGGAAGGGATCTTTTTAAAGGTCATCTGGTCCCACTCCCCTGTAAGAAGCAGGGACATCTTCAACCAGATCAGGTTGCTCAGAGCCCCGTCCAACCTGGCCTTGAATGTTTCCAGGGATGGGGCATCCACCACCTCTCTGAGCAACCTGTTCCAGTGTTTCACCACCCTAAGTGTAAAAATTTTTTTTCCTTCTATCAAGGCTGAATCTACCTCCCTCTACTTTAAAACTATTACCCCTCATCTTATCACAATGGCAAGTGTTGGATACACCTCAAGCTGTTCTGAAGTAGATATCTTTTATTTGACATTTTATTATACGAGAATTTATTATTTTATTCTTATTGTAGGATTTGACAGAGAAAATATATGCACTTGCCCTGGCTAACTTTTAAAGTGGACGCATACGTAAAATAAACGGAAATATACTTATCTGTACAGAAATGTATCAGTAGCAAGAATAAGAGAGATGTATTTTTCTTAAGTGCTTAAGTAGGTTTTGCAAGGCCATTTCTATAAATAAATCAGGGCCAGAAAGTACACTGAAGTACAGGAGGCTAATTATTAGCACACTCATGGGTGTGATTTATGTCCATGCCAAATAGCATTCCTTGAGAAAATCTCTGGGCACAGTTTACAGAGTAACACTTGCCAAGAGCTATTTCCAAAGAGGAGTATGGACAAGACTGATGTTTCACTCCATCCGCAGTGCAGGCCTCCAAGGGAATCCTACCATAACGTGTCAGTGCTCCTGCATGCCTTCCCACCACGTCCCACAGCGCTGAGAATGAGTGTAATTTTCTCAGTTTCATGGTAGGAAAATCTCATTCTGCTGGGCTGCAACACAACCCTCAACTTACTTTGAACTGAAAAATTGTAAAATAATTATGTCAAAGAATGGTCCCTGGCACTGTTTCAGCCATAGAAATCTGGATGTATTCCAGAGAACTCTGAAGTAGGCTTTTGGGCAGGTCTGTAAGCAGGACAAAAACACTGTGGGAAGTGCTTTTCTTGCTGATTTTCCAGAACGATAGCTTATTACATTCTGTCTGATATTTCCAATCAAAATATAAAGACATTTAATATCTTTAATTTTGGAAAAGAACAAAACTCCTTTACTTCAAATTGTTTTAAAGTGTTCTTTAAAAATACTAAATTTTTAGCAAGATCCAGTGATTAATTTCTCATTCTGCCACTTAAAATGCATCACTCAAGTTTTTTGGCACACACTGAATACAAATCTGTAAGTTGACAATAGTGTGTTTTAAGTCAAGTAGCTGTAGCAAGCAGATCTGTTTAAGACAAATAGCAGTGTAGAGATTGTACATTGTTTAAATGCAGACAGTACTTCTGGCTTCACAGATCAGTAATGTTTATTATTACATGGCAACTCCACTATTGTCCATGCAAAAAATACAGTGAGTGAAGTTCTGTAACGTAACAGGATGTTAGACTTTCAGCCAACTGGTGTTCCTATGGGTAAAAGGAAGGTGGGGTGATACACTTCAGCATGGAGAACCCTCTTACTTCTTTATTGTATTATAATCCGCTTCATCTGACACAGTAATCAAACAGATTACAGAAAATAAGGTAAATTTGGTTTACAGCTCTGTGTATGGTTCTGACTGTTCCAGGACACCATAGCACCAAATTAGTGTGCCCTGTCCCCACTCAAGTGGGCAAACATGTGCTGGTAAATTGAAACTCCATTCACTTTCCTAAAGGTCTTTGTTCTGCTCTAGGAATTAGGGTAGGCATGGATAATACTTGTACTTGATCTGGTCCACTGTGCCTGCAGCTACAATTTGTGACTTCACAAGCTGACACAGAATGGGTAATAGGTTCTTTAGAGAAGAATGGTCTCACTGAATCCAAACGGGGATTTTTTATAAACAATATTAAGCAAATAAGGCATTACATTTAATCTGGTTGTCTGTTTGACCAAATAGGAGTGAAACAGAGAACACAAAAGTAGCTTTCAGTCAAAATATATGGAAATTACTCATTAATATATATTTTCATGGTCTTGCTGATGGCATAAACAGAGTCAAGATAAGACATATAATTGAACAAAATGATAAGAAAACTAAATAGTTAAGAATGGAAGTATGTAGAATTTGATCTGGTAAAGCTGGCTCCTTGTCAGCCATTAGCATGTAGAAAGCTGCTTACAGAAGGAAATTACAGTTTCACTGCAGTTATATATTAGATATCTAATTCAATATTTAAATGTTATGTGTGTAGTGAATGACTTGCCAAATCGTATAGCCTCACAACAGCTACAGCACTTTACCTTCCACCTTAACTTTGTGTCAGCTTTGTTCTTTAGAAACCTGGATTCTCAGACTCCTGCACCTGGAAATGAAGAGAGTTGAGGGCAGTAGCTGATCTGTGAGTGGGCTTTTATGGTAGGCACATACTCTGGAGTGCTCTCCAGAGGGCTTAGGGATGAAGATGCCCAGCCAGGCAGCTCATGAAGACCTCCTCAGTGATGAGTGAAGGGATTAAACACCTGCTACCCTGCACTTTTTGGAAGCATGCGTGGAACAGTCTTTATGTTGAATATGGGTAGCCCTCCTAGGTAGGGAAAGATCTCATTCTTTTGTATATACTGATATGAAGACCACAGTGATTTATTTCCTTTTAAATTAAATTACTAAAAATTTAATTTCCCTCTCATTTGTTCCCAGCCACACATGCCTAAAGGTAAGTGATGTGAATCTCGTTGCCATATTACTGCGATATCAGCATGTCCCCCATCACTGCTGAGTTTTCTCAGTAGCAGAGGAGAGTCTCCCATAGAAGCTGCACCTTTATATAGAAAGGGACTGTGGTCAAGCAGATCTGCAAGCAAGAGAGCACCAACCCTGCTCCTCCATCTGACCCAGAGCAAGAGAATGGCTTTTCCCTCTACGCAGCCACCCAGAAGCAGTTTGTTATGCAAAGCAGTGCTGCACAGCAGAAGGTGTGGAAGTGTGTTTGCTACCACTGCACACACAGGGCAGCTCCTTGGAGGGGCACATTCCCTTACACTGAACTGCCAGATAGGTCATCTGTCCCCGAGTGAAAAAAAAAACCCAACCAAAAAACAAGCCAACCAACCAAACACCTGCTTGTATGTGTAGTATGTAAATATCTCCATAAAGTGTTAAATATCCATTACAATGTGGCCAAACTAGTCCCATTTGTTAAAGCAAACTTTCTGCCTGCTTTCATAGGCAACCTATGATTGACTTCTGTTAAATTACAGTACCTTCCATCTTCTGTCTTTGAAATTTTCCTTTCAAACTAGCCTAACAAAGAGTGAGACGGCTCAATGAACATGTCGGTATGAAAAAGTGTAGCACTGCATGCATGCATAGACGCATGTGTAATATACACGGGCCTCAGTCCTTGACTGAGCTTCCATGATGCAAGACCAGGCTTTAGAGTTTGCCAAGCAAAATGAAGTCTTACATTCAGTGCAATCATACTGCATTACCTGTAATATGAAACATTCGAAAAACTTCACTTAATCTATTTCAGAAGTTTAAGGCATGCCCTGGATATGAGTGAAGGGAACTCCTATCAAAATTTGGTGGGGGGGGGATAAGGAAATATGAAGACAGGCACCTCTTTTTTTCAGCAGCCTTTGCAATTTCCATTATCTTTGTTAAAGTTCAATTTCTTAATGCCAAATACTCAAACTTCTCCCCCTACAACAACTGTGCTCACCTCACCTCTGCCCTTTCTTCTATGGTGAAACCAAGGAGATACCATTCACCAAGTTGCTTGTAATTTTTATTTTAAGGAGGCAGCAAGATGTGGGATGGGGCAGGATGAGAAACTATGACCTGGAGCCACAAGTGACATGGGAGCTTCTTAAACCAGTACAAAAGCCAGCATCTCCTTAATGACCAATCGTCCAGAGAAAAATAACTAAAACCAGAAAAGGGCACACCTCCAAAGGGGTAATTGTTTTGGAAAGAGGGGAGGCAGAAAGCAAACTGTAGGTGTGAAGAGGCAAAGCTATGGTTTGAACTGAACCACTGGACAGGCTGGAAGGACAGAACCACACGAAGGTGAGACATCAAGAGCTGTATGTGCAGCGACCTCCATTTACAGAAACATTAGTGGCTCTCAGCATGCACCAGTTCTTGTTTGCACATACCTGCACCCCAGATTATTTATTTATTTATTTTTTAAAACCCGGTACCTATTAACGGCAAAGCTCCATTAGCTACCCGCTGTTTGCAAAATGCTACCATTCCGTTCCATTGTAATGTAAATCACCTTTTAAATGTATAATCCCTCTTCATATTTAATAGATTTTTTCCTAAGGAAAGATATCGAGAGAGAAACGTCACAGATGTTAAAAAGGTAGGCAGCAGTAGCACAGGGAGATAAGGAATGATTTCAGAGGGTTCAGTTACCTAGCAACGTCCCTTGCAGTTGCCTCATGGTATTTTGGAAGCGCAGAGGCTCCAGACCGGCTGGAGTGAAGGGGATGAGGGGCTGAAAAGCAGCGGGCCCGAGCACACGACACGGCTGCTTCCAGGCCAGCCCAGGCAGACAGGAGCAAGGTAACGCGGTACCAGGGCGGAGGGACAGCCCTGCCCCGGACATTTCTTTCCTAAATGTGTCTGAGGAGGCAGCGGAGGAGGCACCAACCGCCAAAATAGGCGCCGCTTACAGACCCCGGAGTGGTCAGGGGGAGGTGACCCTCCCTCCCTCTTCGCGCTGTGCCGTTTTTCCCCCCACACGCCTCCAAGCCCTGAGCAGGCCCGGCAGGCGAGCTGGCCCCCGCGCTCACGCTGCAGCTCCGGCCCGGGGCACCCGCCTTCGCCCACCGCCGCGCCGGCGGCCTCCCCACACCGGAGGTGCGGGCTCCACTCGCGGCCCGCCCCGCCGACGTGGCCGCGCTCTCGGCGGACAGAGGCGGGAGCGGGGGGAAACGAGAGGCCGGATCCCCGTTCCCGCGCGGCAGCGGAGCGGTCGGCGGAGCCGCCGTCCACCCGCGCCCTCCACCGGCGGCGCACGCCCGGGGAGGCGCGCGAGCTCCCACGCGACGGGGCCCTCCCGGCGGGCAAGGGTTAAATGTGAGTGCCGGGGCTTTGGCCACGCCTCCCCGGCGCACGCCGCCCAATGAGCAGGCGGGGGGGCGGTGCCGCCTCCCCTCCCCGCTCCGCGGGTGCGCAGCGCGGGGAGGCGGGATGGTGCCGGCGGTGGCGGCGCGGGGCGGCGGCGGCGGCGGCGGGTCTGGCGGCGGCCTCCCCTGCGCGCGGCCGAGGGCTGTCTGCGGGCCGCGCGGCTGAGCGCGCGCCGGGCCCCCGCCGGCCGGCGAGGTGAGGGAGGGGGCGAGCGGCGGCTGTGGTGGGCCCCGGGCCGTCGGTGGAGGGAGGAGAGGGCGGCGGGCAGGGCCCTGAAGGCAGCACCCTGAAGGCAGCACCCGGTCTGGGGAGGCGACGTGAAGGAAGGCACGGAAGGTGCCTCCCTTCGGTGACAGGGCGGGAGGAGGCGGCTGGGGTGCCGGGTGCCACCTCGGCGACGGTTGCCCGCAGGAGCCGCGGTTGCGGGGCCAGCAGGTGCCTGGCCGCCCGCCCGCCTGGAGGGTGAGGCCCCGAAGGAGGGGTGTCTCCGTGGAAGACAGGGAGGCCCGGCGGCAAGGTGCCTTGCGGGGGGGCGGGGGGGATTGCTCGCTGCTCCCCGCCCGTCCGCATTCTGCGCCTTGTAACGGGGACTTCCTGGACTGACGTCGCAGTTCCCTCTGGTAAGGACTAGGTTAGTAGAGGTCTAGCAAGCCGCGCTTTGGACGTGGTAACTTGTTGCTAAAGGAGAGCGCCAGTATTTGGAATAAGGAAGGAGATTACCGAGATCTTCCCTCCGTCTTCCCAGTGCTGTGGATTGTTAACGTCTTGTCTCGGTGCTGTTACCGGCCACCTGCACCAAAATGCCTTGCTTTTGTTGTCTGTATTTTTGGATGCAACAACTAAGAGTTTTGGATGGGAAAAGTTCCTCTCCAAAGAAATGCTTACAACATTAGGTTCTGTTTTTTAAAAAAAAATATTTTTGGAAGTGAAAAATAAAATCTGTGCTTAGTTGATAGGGAATGGCAGCGGTTTGCAGTAATCCTTGATGCAGGCAACGTTAGCAAATGTACAACTGTTTTGCATATTGCTTCATTTTAGAAGCATATGAATATGTACTTATAAAGCTTCTAGAAATAATGGGACTTAGCAAGATGACCCTTCTTGGGCATTGCGCAGCTAACTACGTTTTCTACATTTTTACTTTAATTATTCTTATGTATTGCTTGACTGTTAAAGACATGGTAGCAGAGATCAGCTTCGTTGCTAATTATGCAGCCTTCAAAGGACATTTGCATTCTGTTTCATGCTGAGGCCTCAGAGCTTCCCCCTCACTCTGTAAGTAAGGGATACAAGGAACAGCCAGCTGTATATGTGGGCTAGCCATATTTGTCATAGTTAATTTATCAAATCTTAAAGTGATTATGGAATGATACTGGGAAAAACATGTACAAAAATATCTAGAGTTATGTCCTGCATTTTGTAAATTTCAAAATCCCAGATTTGGATGTTTTTTGTTGAATGTGTTTCCTCTAGGAAAGGAAAGGAGCTTGCTTAAAAGTATTAATCTGAAAGGTGGTTGGGTGGTGGTTTTTTTTATTTTTTTGAGTGTGGGGCTGGAGCAAGCTCCAGTATCATATTTTCCTATTGCGTGGGGATTTCCCAAGTTTGCTTTGGCTTAGGAAGGTGACCTTAACCCTTGTTGGAACAGCTAGCAGAGCAAGAACAATTTAGGTTAATATGGTAAAAGGCTCATCAGCAGGACTGCACAGAGGCACAACGAGGGTCGGGGAGGCAGGGGGCATTAATCTCATCGGAGGAAGCAGCCCCCGGTTCTGTCGCTAGAGAGCCACCAGCCCTGTTGCCCGGGTGTGACAGGCATCAAGATAAATCAACAGAAAGGCTCTCTGGAACAGCTTACAAGATTGAGAGGGGTAACTGCCCACAGAATCTGGGACATACTGTGGGATGCAGGAGAAGAGCATCTTGTGACTGTACAAATCTTATTATGGGATGCTTAGGAGACGGACTGAAGGGAGGATACAAGGTTGTTTGAGGTGGAACCAGTATGGGAGAATAGAAGGATAAGGGGATAAAGGGCCTGGTCAATTGTAAACAAGTGGCTGGTCAGATGTTTGGTCGTACTCTGTGCTAGATTACCACAGCCTGTCCTCTTTTTCTTATTAAGCTCCATTTCTAACTGTTTTCTTGGATGAAAGAACTCTGTGCTATATTCATGTCTACATACTGAAGTCTAACTGCCAGCAGCTGGAGTGGTACCATAAGTTTTAGGGACGTCTGTGTGTTTGGTGTGCCAGCAACTGGGGAGACTGGAGTCGGTGAGGGTCTAAATGCCAGCAACTGGAGTGGAGACCCTAAGTTATGGAGGCTTGTGTGTCTGGAGTGCCAGTAACTGGGGAGACCAGAGTGCACACGTATTGTCTTGGTAAGTACGCCAGTGTGTTGGTGCTAGTGCATATCATGCATGGCTAGCCAGTGAGTTGGAGCAGAGGCTTGGGAGCCAGGTTGTGAGGCAGCTGTAAGTGTGGAAGAGGTACTAGTGAGATCAGAGGGTCTTCAGTTTCACAATATGAGGGTCCTGGAGGTCCAAGCCAGCTATTGGAGCTGGGAGTTGTTTTGGAGGCCCATTTGCATATGTGTCTCTTGAGTGAGACAACTGGAGACAAAAGGATCCAAGGGCCAGCTACTGAGTAGGCTGAATGTCTACGGCCCTATACTGGGAGATCATCAACCTGTGGAGAGCTGCACGGGTACATATCTGGGAGAGGAGGTCTGCAGCAGCAACTGGAGTGGGGCTCTGGGGAGGCTGAGGATTCAGGGTTGGTTCCTGGGTAGATCAAGTGTCTGAGGCTAGTTACTGGAGGGGCTCCACATTGTCTGCATGTGTATATTCCCCAGTAATGGACTTTTGTCCTGGTCAGTAAGAGAGAGGAGCAGCGTAAGGCCAGACCCCATTTGTGTTTGCATGAACACTGTTTTTAGCTGTGTTGATCCGTATGGTCGGCCGTGTGCATATGCAACTATGGGAGTATATCCACAGCCTTGTCACTGGCTGGACCTGGGGACATGGAATTGCAACAGCCTTGTCTCCGTTGGGCTGCCAGGTTCAACAGCCCCTAACACAGGAAAACTACTTTTTCTGTAAGTTTGAAGATGCAGAAATTGTTTACTCACAAAACTTAAATTTGGAGCCAAATCTACAATGACTGTTAAGTTGTGATAGAATTTTAAAATATTTGTTGGTTTGGTTGATGTGACTAGGACTACCTACATGAATGTGTAAATAGATATGTTTGTTTAAGCTGGTGTGATGGAGTAGTGGAGTATAATTTAAATTTAAACCTAGGCTTTTGTTGTAAGTGTTTTTTTAAATAGTGTTTGTTTTTTAACTCAAGAGAAGTGAAAATAGAAATAGGGATAAAAATGGGCTCTTTTGAGTGACTTGGTAAGTTTTGCAATCTGATCCTGAGTACTTAAATGTTTTGCCTGTCTTGCCCCTGAATAAACGCCTGTTTAGAAAAGCATGTCAACAGTCTGAGTGGAGATGCTTATCATAATAAGAACTGACCTTCCTTTTAGGCATTTCCTGATTCTAGTCTAATGCTATAGCATTCAGTTATTTTTGCTGGTGAGTTAAAAGGCTCTACTTATGTCAAATATCAAGATAATGTAAATAATGAAGATTTCTGTCCTGTTTACTGATGGAGTTTATCAACATATGGATATACACACCTGTATACAGTGGTCCAGTTTGTTGATATAAAAGTGATAGAACAATGAGCAGGTTGTTTTAGATTGAAAACTGTAACTAAAGACGTTTTATATCAAATATGAAGATGCTTCAGCATGTGTCCCTGCCTGCTCCGAGAAATCCTCTTTGCTCGTGGAATACTGCCAGGCCATCTTCTAATTTCCAAATGCGATTAATGTACTTTTTTCTCGTTAGCGTTTCCAATACACTTAAAGTTTTTTTCTAAAGAGTCTAATATAATTCAATAGTTTAATAAGCAGCAGTTATTTTCAAGTTAT
Source organism: Ardeotis arabs (assembly GCA_011801015.1). Taxonomy (NCBI): domain Eukaryota; kingdom Metazoa; phylum Chordata; class Aves; order Otidiformes; family Otididae; genus Ardeotis; species Ardeotis arabs. Next base: position 11,299 of record JAAGAY010012907.1, on the reverse strand, counting down.
TTTCTTTTTTTTCTCTCCAAGAAAGAGACCCCTAATATTGAAAAGTGGAACAATGGGGACTTCTTATTCTAGAAAGTGCTGTAGCTATGCTGTGTGCATGCATGGATTTTTTTTTTTTCCCCCTTTTAATATGCTGAAGGAGGGCATTGTTTTATTCTGGCACTCTTCCTTTGTGTATTGCAAATTTTGAGGGGGCTTTGTGGTGCTGAGTGGGGAAAGTGAAAACAAAAAAATAATAATTTTAGTACAGTGGATACTTTTCGGTGTCATAGGTTGCTTGTGCATATAGTCTTTTCGTTAAGTTTTTTGGGTTGGTTTTTGTTTGTTTGCTTGTTTTTGGTTTTTTTTTTGCAAGATCTGAGTCCTCATGTTTTCCTCCTAAGTTAGTGGCATGTAAGGCAATAGAACTAAAGCTGGAAACCAAGTTGCTTTTTTCAAGACCTGGGTCACAAATCATAATACAGTCAATTTTATGCTTTAAGATGTGATGTTTAAAGGCAATTTTTTTGTCTCCACCAAGATGTAGTGCTGAACTGAGGGATGACAATATATGTTTAAAAAATTAAATAATATACTTTTTCATGTTAAAGAACTACAGATCCTTATCAACCACAGTTATAATTATGTGAACTTGATACAACCTTTAAGTTTCTTGATTTTTATTTTGTGCTTCAAGTTATGTTTCCAGTTTTCTTTCCTTTTTCTAGCATATCCCATGTTAGAGCTGCTTCACTCTCAAATGATCTTGATCTGTATGTGTGCAGTAAATCTGATGATTTCTGAAAGTGCCAGCCTAACAATATGCTTTCTGACCGCTCTACTTTCTGTTCAGGAGAGCACTCAGACAGACAGAAAGCTGGTGTTTGGTGTTGCTGCAAAGTGATTCATGCGGCTTGCTTGGCTACAGTTGTTTTCCAATAGACTCTACACAGCCAGTGAGAGAAGTGGATGCAGGCTAAATAAATTAATTTGGTGGCTGCAGCTCTTTCCTGATCGATGGTTTTCATCAATGCTCTGTACATTTAGTAATTTTCTTTTTTTAGCTCCCTAACTAACTAAATTGGGTTCTGCCCACTGACGTTAAGAATGACACTAATTGAGGGAACATCATTAACTTGTTTGTAAGGCTCTGGCTTGAATCCAGTCTGTATTTAACAGTCAACGTTTTTGTAGATTAGTCATGAATTATTAGAAAATATCTCAACCCTCTGCAAAGATGAGAAAGCCTCAGGCCTGAACAGCCTAAAATTGGTTTGCAAGTGTTTAATATATGAAAATTTACACTTCCTTCACGTGTATAAAGCTCTCTTTATGCAGGTGTAGATGCTGGCTTTGTTTAATTTTAGAAAAATGATCAGCCAAGTCCTTTGGTTTATGAGGAGCAAGGGTGTGGCTGAAGCGGAGGGGTTTTTTTATTGCTAGAATACAAGGTTTTTGATGTGTAGAAGAGGCCTTGAGGTTGATGCATTTTCTTCTCCAAATACCTTTTAAAAATGGATGTTTCTATATGAAAATTGAGATGTTGCCTTACTCTTTCTTCTGAAAGTCTATCCTCAGTACTTCCTAAAAGCTGAAGGAAAACTACGCTACTTTGAGAGTAGATTTGCTTTTATAACTCTTCAAAATCTGCTTGTGTTTGACATCTGTTAAAGAATTCCTGTAAACTCCTGGAGTTTAAGTTCATCTCATGACCCTGTTGTATCTTGACCTGTAGATTGCCTTTGATCGTCATCTCTTAGGTTCATAAAAGACTTGTGTTTTAAAGCACAGATTTCTTGGAACAAAGAGAATAAAGTGAAGATATATTGCAATTTTATAATTAAAATATAATACTTTAAATGTATACGTTCTTTTATAAATATTGTGTAAATATAATGAATGGCTTTTGTACGTACAGTCACTATTGTGATTTATGACTCTCCTTTATAATTTTAAGCTAAAGATTGTGTGGTATGCCTTTTGCCCTAAATTTATCAATGGTTGTACAATTTTATATGAATATTTGCATTGCTCTTGTACTTAAACATCCATGCAAGCCAAAGGCAGCTGAATCTGAGCCAGAAATGAGATCTCTACTTCTGGATCTTTAGTCCTTGATTTCTTCCTGTAGTTTTAGATTAGATTTCTGTGTTAAGCGACTTTAAGCTTAATGTATTTTTCATTTGTTTTTGACAGTGTATTACCTTCAGGAGATGGCATCTTCTAAGTCTTTGATGAACCTTCTAACCTTCACTTTTGGATCAGCAATAGGATTTTTCGTATGCTATCTTCTGTTTAGCATTATACTAGAAGAACAGGTTAAGATCCAGCCTCATATCCTTCACAATGATCCACATGGCCAACACTCAGCAGATACTGATAACAATCAGCTGCAAGGACAAATGAATTTCAATGCAGACTCTGGACAGCATAAAGGTATTTCGTTATGCCTGACTAATTATTTTATATGACCCCTTTTCATGCATTGCGAAATGTTGCTTTCTTCACTGCCAAGAATTTGTATGAATCCTTTTCTTTCACTTTCTCCATGTTTAGGTTACATCTAAATAACTTTGTTCTCCTGAGGTCTACTGAATGGTGTTTTTCTTTGTTTCAATTTTTAGTACAGTAGTGATTTCCTTCCTTAGAGCCCAAGTATTTATCCATCTTCTGTATCCAGACTTGTTCGGAACAGCAGGAACTTCTCAAATGAACTAAGCAGATAGGTTTGCTGCCACTGTAGATGTGGCTGAATAGCTTTTTAGCTTTAAGAAGCTAATTTTGGACCACTTCTAACTTTTGATCTAACCTCTCAGATAAAGCTAAAAAAAAAAAAAAAAATCACTTTTTTTGGACATGATTAGTAAAGCTTGGAACTGGAGTGGGGCGGGGGGGGGGAGAGAGGGTCACTGTGGGTATTGTTTGCCAAGCTGATCATGCAGCAGTCCAAACACAGATTGCTGTTCACAGTCAAAACCAGAGAAATTCTGTTGCACTTTGATTTAGATTTTTATTCTTTTTCAAGCAAAGTACACCCTTCTAACATTTCAGACATGCTTTTACATTTGACACATCTCACTAAATGAGTTAATTCTAAATCTTAAGTACAGATAGTGTCCAAGTTGTGACAGTTTGGATGAGAAAAAATGTGTGATAAGGCATTTGCTGAAGAAGATATTAAGAAGTAATTTGCTATTTAAACTGAAAACTTCGTAAGACAAGTTTGTGAGTGTTTCACATGTAACTAGAAAATTGTTACAGAGAAATCTGATCTATCATTGCATAAAGTGTAAGCAGGAGTATTTTAGGTTCAGTTATGCAGATCTCACTCTCCATGGAATATTCTTTTACATGAGTTAAAATCACTCTGTATGTATCAAGTGACAATGTTTCTTTGAGGGAAATGTTTTCCAAGCTGCCAAAGCATTCATGATATTGCAAACCTCAACTAACTACCTATTTATTCTGTGGGATTGTCTGAGAATTAGCACAACAATAATACTAGTTTCATGGTATCCTAACTTAATCTGATTTTTTACAAATAAGATTTAACTTGATTTGGTGATAAATTCTTTGTTTCTGGCTTACCATCTGCTTTCTTCTTCAAAAATATGTTGCTCTTTTAGAAACATGTATTAGGTTTTGCTAGTTAATGTGAATATATATAACAGAGTTTATTAGCTTTTTGACCTTTCTGTGTTGTAATCATTGTGTTCATTGTGAATGGCAAAAATATTCAGCTTTTTAATTTTCGTTAGTCCTCTGTCACCGTAAAGAGGTTGCCTCCAAACAGTTTTTATATACAAATCAAGGTTTTCTAAAGCCACACTTCGCTGAACAAATACTCATTTTGATATAGGTCTTATGCTCTCCTTTATCCTGTGAAGTTGAAGTAGCTTTAAGAATTTTAGTTTCTTGATTTGGGGAGTCTTGTTTGTTTTCTTCCTGAATCTAACATTGATTTCATTAACTGGTACATTTGCAAGCAAAAGCCTCTTCTCTCTGTAGATGACTTTTCTGATCTAGAAACAGAATGTCTGGGGGGAGGTTGCTCTTGTGTTTGTTTTGCAATCAAGTCTAATACTATTTTGGAACTTTACTTTTTTTTTTTTTTTTTTTTTTTTTTAGATGAGAATAAAAATATTGCAGAGGGACTGTATCAGAAGGTGAAAATACTGTGTTGGGTCATGACAGGACCTCAAAATCTAGAAAAGAAAGCCAAGCATGTTAAGGCCACTTGGGCCCAACGTTGCAATAAAATACTTTTTATGAGCTCTGAGGAAAATAAAGACTTCCCAACTGTGGGCCTCGAAACCAAAGAAGGCAGGGACCAACTGTACTGGAAGACTATTAAAGCTTTTCAATATGTATATGACCATTATTTTGATGATGCTGATTGGTTTATGAAAGCAGATGATGATACTTATGTTATATTGGACAATTTGAGATGGCTTCTTTCAAAATACAGTCCAGAACAACCAATATACTTCGGAAGACGGTTTAAGCCTTATGTGAAACAGGGCTACATGAGTGGAGGAGCAGGATATGTTCTAAGCAAAGAAGCTCTGAAGAGATTTGTTACTGCATTTAAAACGAACAAATGCTCTCACAGTTCTTCTATTGAAGACCTAGCACTAGGGAAATGCATGGAGATCATTAATGTAGAAGCAGGAGATTCTAGGGATACAAGTGGTAGAGAAACCTTTCATCCCTTTGTTCCAGAACACCACTTAATCAGAGGATACCTACCGAAAACATTCTGGTACTGGAATTACAATTATTATCCTGCTGTAGAGGTAAGGCCTTAGGAACCTGCTACCCATTTTATAAAGTACGTCTTATGATGTGTATGATGTGTGAATTAGCAGTTTAATAGCAGCTCAATATATTTTAGAAAAGAAGATTTTGTTCTGATCCTGTGATAATACCTTTGTGTAGATGTGTTAAATACACTAGTCATCAACTAAAAGTTGATGCTAAGAATTTAATGTTCCAGAAGAGCTAGTGAATCTTAAATTATTATTGCAGTTTTGCTATGTTCTGTGGACAGCAAAAAATGATGAAACCTTTTTGACATGTTTGTCTAGTGTCACCACTACTACTTTCCTTGCAAAGTTATTGTTCTGTTTTCTTCCCTCATATCTCACACGCGGTGTCCCTGACTTCTCCTCCAGCCACCCAACTCCCAGCATACAGCGAGAAGTGATACCAGCATGGTTCCTTCCAAGCTGTGTGTCCTAACTGTACAGAGCCGACTCAAACAGTATGGCTTAGCACGTTAAAGCCTACTGAAAGGGAAGGTGGCACTGATACACCTTTGTCTTCTACCCAACTGCAAAGTTTGCATAAAACCTGTAAAAATAGAACTAATTTTGAGACTTGCTCGTGACGGTAGTTGATTAAAATTGGCTAAGAGATTCCCAAGTTACTAGAGGGGCTGGTGGGTAGCTGTGTATGTGACTGTACTGTTTGGTAGTCTTTTTCCCTTCAAATGGAGATGTGCTGCAATATACTTCTCTTATCACTGATAACTGTGCAGTGTTACCTGGCTTGAATGCTGCTAGCTGCCCTGCCCTCACTTTTTTTATTGAAGGTTGTTAAAATGTATATGTAAGTGAATTCCTCTGAAAAGATTACAGAAGAATCAACATTGCCTGGAAGTGAAGTAACAGCGTGACCCAAACAAGGAAATATGATTAGATTTCCTTATGTAGTTGCATTGGACTCTTGTCTACCTTCTGTAGAAGTTGAGGCAAGTGTGAGAGCTGGCAAAGCTAATTTTTCAAAAATTCCTTTATTGTAGCAACAAAAATAGCATTTACAAGCTGAAACATTCTTACTAACTTCAGATTTTCCTTTGCGTTACACATCTGAAATTCATGGTTGGGGGAAAAAAAGGAGGGGAGGGAGCTGGCCACTACTTGAAATTAAAGCAACCTGAAGATATTATGCATTGTAAACCTTTATGATCATACAATCTGTGATGTGGCTTCTTTTTTAGGATTATAGTCTCTTCATCAAGCTTTGAGATCAGCCCAAGTGGCCAAAATCAAGGCTAGGATATGGGATTTTTACACAGTAAAGCCTGGAAAAAAAAGAAGTATAGTTCTTCAGTAGACTCTCTTCGTTGTAAAGCATCTATTTTTATACTTGTGTTCAGTGGCTAGAGCATTTTTGTAGCTTAGAACAGTTACAGTACTGTATTTAGTGTGTCAGGATGCTGCAGCTTTAGCTATGGTTGCAGTTCACAAGTGGCTGAACTGTGGACAGTTACCTCTGTAACTGGTGTGGTGGTGGTGGGAATTCATAATGGAAACCACCAATGTCCTATCATATTTGTGTTTGGATAGAGACTACTTCGTCTCGTATCAAAAACAAGCTATATTGATCAAACTTAGTAAGTATTGAAAGAATAACAATTACATAACTATTGTTCACTTCTATGTCTTTAAATATTTAATCTTCGTTCCAGTTAGAGTTGGAATATTAGCAGCTGTGCAGTTGAATCTGATGAAAAAAATCCCCACAAAACTATCTTCCAGAAAAGCCTTCTTAAAGCTGAATTTGAGCTAGAAAATATAATTTGTAACAAATGTGTCAACAGTGATGTTTTAGCTTTTAAAAATGCTTAATAACGTCAATGAAATTAATAAACTTTAAAAAAAAAAGTTCCAAAATTATTTGTTACAGCTTTCTGTATGTAGGAGGTTAGATACTGGCAATTTTGCCAAACTGTATAATGTGTGAACACACACGTGCGGAGGTGCTTGTATACTCTGGATGGATGCTGTCATGAATAACAAGAATGTATTGCTTCATATATAAATGAAGCGTTCACACCTGCTTGCTGCTTCTTGGTTTTGTTTAAACATCAACATAAAAAAAGAAGTATGGAAAAGCAAAAAACCTCTGACATTAGTGCAGGCAGCTAGTGTTTTCACTGGCTTGATTACTGAAGAAAAATACTTTGTCCAATTTTATTTTGGAAAGATGCTTTCTCAGATATACCTGATACATTTTGCTTGCCTAACATTAAGTTTTGAAGTATGTGAATGAATGATGATAGTGCATTTCTCACCATGAAGTCAAGGATGTGTTTGAATTTTTCTTGGATCTTTAATCCAGCGTATGCTTTGAAATTATTGCTGATTTTTTTGACTTGTTTTGTGTTTTAGGGTCCTGGATGCTGCTCCGATCTAGCAGTTTCATTCCACTATGTTGATTCTGTGACTATGTATCATTTGGAATATTTGATTTATCATCTCCGTCCATATGGGTATTTGTATCGATACAATCCTGATTCGGCGAAGAATCCAGAAGAACAGAGCAAAAATGAAGCACTGGAGGGTAATCAAAAGCTAAAGCAAAAAGTTTCTGACAATTAACTGGACTTTGAAGAAAGCTAAAAGAAGCCAGTACGATGAATAAGAGTCTCCTGAAACTCCTGCATGAAGCTTGTGGACTAAAATTACTCATGGTGATTCTTATTTCAAAAATCATGTTGGCAGTACTTCCTGTCACTGTCTGTATGCGACAGAGTCTGGTGCTGGCTCTGACTGTTTGGGTTAGAGTGACCTTGCAGCCCTGCTCATGAAGATTTGGGGCCCTAAAGCTGTGAAGTAGGAGGTTGTTCTGGTACACTAATATCTGGAAGAATTTCTATAAAAAACATAGTGGAGGGGTTCAAAGATAATCATACAGTATTTCTGTTTCTTTTTCTGTTCTCCTCTGTTTCCTTCCAGATGTCCAGTTAGGTCAGTTCTAATATTAGAAATCGGATGCTGCACAGTCAAATACTTCATGATGACTTTCTCTCGTATTCTCAGTATCTTGAAGTTACTTCGTGTACCTTGCCCTATAAGGAAGGGAGAGGTGTGAAAACAGAGTCTCAAGTTTGCTTTGCCTTAGACTGGTTATTATGAATAGGCAGAGATCGACCCAAAAGATTGATCTGAATTGTTTCAGAAATGGATTTCACTGCTATGAATTATTTTAAAATTTTTAAGTCTCTATTGTACAGAACAATATTAATTTGGATCACTACTGTTTTAGGGAGAAACCCAGAAATAGTTACTATTGTTTAAATTGCTGAGGTGATGCAAGCTGCTTACATATTTGCCTGTGGCCTTTTTTTTTTTTTTTTTTTTTTTTTT